>OZ023269.1:134744530-134812030 GCA_964006375.1 Tillus elongatus
CACACACACACACACACACACACACACACACACACACACACACACACACACACACACACACACACACACACACACACACACACACACACACACACACACACACACACACACACACACACACACACACACACACACACACACACACACACACACACACACACACACACACACACACACACACACACACACACACACACACACACACACACACACACTTCCGGTAAAGATGTATTTGCTTTCCCCCTTTTTAGCACATTTACTTACCTATCTATTGGTGTGCTTTATTTTCCTGATTTCCTCCATATCCTCATTTACAATAATCATAATAATAATGATAATATAGTTTATTGTATCGTTAATTAGCAACAACGATAATTTACAATCATTGTACTTATATCATCTCATAACGGAAGAAAATGGCAAGATCAACAAAGCTGCTTATGCTTCTTCATGTAACAATTTTTAAAAGTAAATGTAAAGCAAAAGCTTCTATTCTCTTCATCTCCTGCTTATCGAAACTTCACACCTTTCCACCCCATACATTACAACAAACATCCTTTGCTAGGTGACTAGATAACTAATAACTGTACACCTATTATCCGGCGTTCCTTGTATTATAGTAAACCCATTGAATACAAAATATTAGTGTGTAAATGCAAAACCTGTTATGGGAGTGGCCAAAATTTATTGTTAATCAAAATTAGAAGTCATTTCCTGTTAAGTTAATAAATATTTTGAAAATTACAAGGGTAAAGAACTTAATTATGTAAAGTTAAAACAGAAATTACAAATGATGGTATTTAATGGAGTAAGACAAATCAAAGGATATACTTAAGTATTACCTATATACTAGTACTTGTAATTTATAAAAAGCCTGGACGCAGCAAGTGCGTTATGGTAGTGAATTTTCATAGAAATGGTCTGGCACAAAATATTTTATTATAACTTTTTTTCTTGTAACATAGAAATCTAAATTTTGGTGTATAGTTGACTTTTTATATCTATATATAAATTTGGTTATCATAGCTTTTTTATTTTTTGAGATAAAGTTTTTTTTCGAATCAAAATTTAATATTGAGGTTTTCGTAAGTTTATTTTAAATGAAAGTAAACACAAGAAACGCAAGTAATCAACTTTGTAAAGAACTTATTATTTATTCATGCTTATTTTCACGATAAATGTTCATGATAGATGAGTGTAGTTATTAGGTAAGGAACTGGTATATCAAATAAATAGATATAATTTGTAATGATATTTAGCACAATATTAATTATATAGAGTAATAGGTATATTGAGTGAGAGAGAAAGTGTAGTGGGTAGAATAAGTAAATAATAAATAATGATGAACGGTAGACAGTCCATGATTGTAGGTTTCTTTTGGAAGATTATGCAGAGACGGCAAACGGCAAACGGTCGGTGCTGGCTGGTATTCAGAAGGTTTTTTATTTTAATCCCATTGTGTACTGTAATATATAGTGCAATGATGCTGACTGCTGCTATAAATTTTAAACGGCAGACGTTTTTATGTTTGAAAAGAATCCGAATCAGAGTTGGAGCTACCCTTGACTTTGAAATTGCTAAACCAAAACAGATTTTTAAGTTTCCTGACCTGACGAACTATTTATCACAATAAAACATTTTATAAAAATTAAAGGACCAATTCGTAGAGTTCAATCTGACAGCGTGGGTGTCTCCTTATTAACATTTCTTAGGAAAATCGCAACCTGAGAGAATCTGTGGAACATCTGTCTGTATTAGAATAGCGAGCACATCCCGGACTCCCGGAGACTTCAACGATCGGTCAGATGTGTAACCAGAACCAGCCATCCGATACACTATACACTCCACCCCCCACCAGGATACCACGTTATCACATCATTATTCTAGACAATCACGACTTCAGACTTTCCGCTCGGCTCCTCGAAGCACCGTTCCTGCTTTACGTTTAACACGAAACTTATCTTTTATTTTACCAAAACCCTAGCTTTGCTTATTATCTCACAAATGTGCAATAGATACTTCATATTATAGATACCTACGTTTTGTTAACTTAAAAATGTAACAGTGCTAGATCAATATCACATAATATATATATATATATATATATATATATATATATATATATATATATATATATATATATATATATATATATATATATATATTTGTGTGTGTGTGTATCACACCGATAACTCAAAAAATAATGGGCCAATTTTGATGAAATTTCGGATTTCCCTTTTCTTGGTAAGTAGTTTCGACAAGTTCGTTAGCCAGGAAAATCGGACCACTTTTCCCGGGAAAATTTTGAGGTTCCTTTCGGAAAATTTTTGTATCTGAAAATAACAAAGTTATGGCGACCAAATTTGGCACGCAGGTTTATATTATAAAAGGTAAAACTATTACCAAAATTTAGATCTACGTTAAAAGAAAAATTACGGACAGGCGCATTTATTTGTATTTTCCATAGCCATACATTCTTTTTAGCCTTTGGCTGTAAGGAGTAAGTAGGTTTTGCCCGAAACTCAATTGCGTCTTCAGCCGTATTTCATATCTTAACTTCTTCGCCAACAAAGTTTACACTTTCTATTAGAAGATTAAAGTTATAATTAAAAACGATATGCTTGAAGAGAAAAGATAAAAGAGAAAGGCAAGTTGTTTCAACTTACGGCCAAAGGTCGGAAACGGTGAGTTTATCCTTAGTGTCCGGGGGCAATGCAGGCAAAGTCGGCAGCGCCGGCAGCTTGTAGTACTCATAGACAAGCCCCATGGCCGCAGCTTGGTCCTCAGCACCGCCTCCGATGTTCAGCATAGCAGTGGTGGCGGCAGTCAGCGGGTGCTCATAGTATGCTCTCCAGGTTTGGTGCTCCTCAGAGCCTGCTGCTCCACTTCCAGACCCTGGTCCTGTCTCGCCCAGTTCTGACATGCCTCCCCGTACTTCACCGCCGCCCCCGCCCCCTTCCACTCCTTCCTTACGTTTCCTGCAAGACAACAGTTAATGTTATATGACAATCATGTATTTTACAGCTATTGGTAAATCATAGACTAAAACTGTAAAAAATATTATACAAAAACCAGAAGCGATGCTACGATAAACACTTATAAAATACGATTAAGTAACTATATCTTTGATTAAAACTGTCAAAGAATAATCAGTGTATCGTATATGAATAATTTTAAAATGAAAACATTCTAGTGGGTAGTTGAGAGTCCGTTTTGGTCGTTGATGTTCCTGCGTGAAGATGTGTTACAGGTTCCACCTTCGGGAAAGTGGCAGTCGGAGAGACAACATTAATATACACGCCGTGCATGTAAATGTAGGTACACATTTAATAAGATAAAGATGGCTTACTTACTTATACAACTAAAGGTAAACAAGTAGTTTTGCTTAAAGACAACAACACTTACAGAACAGAACAGAACAGAACAGAACAGAACGCAATTTATTATTTGACAGTAAGTAGTTAACTGATCTACAACGTATTTGTTTTTGTTCATATTAATCTGACGTTGTAATTAAATAAGTAACCTTCCAAGATAATTACCTAAACGGCAATATACACATAATAAATATGTGGCTACATAATTAAGAAGTATTTTAATAAACTCATTTCAAATTCGTAAATAACAAATTTTTCACATTATTTATTCATCATTTACAATTTCCCTTTTCAACAAAAACCTACTTACTTACCAATTTCTTTTTATAATGTTTGTATTAAATACCAAATTGCAACTACTACAATCTTAAAAGTGACGTTTGACTTTCAAAGTAAATTTCATCGAGTGGAAAAATACGCAGATCTTATATCCTATCTAGGCTTATCTGAAAGTTGTCTGATAAACACATTGCTATTTAAATAACCGAACCGTACATCCTCCTGTGGAAGTTTTAAAACAATTAAAAGGTGACTCAATTTAACGTGTACAAAACCTAATATAGGTGCTCGTAGTTTTGTTATTTAACTATTAATACTTAATGCATAGTAAATTGTTTATAAGTTTGTAGCACACATGCTTTTCAAAGTTCTATAAGGGTCGCCACTTGGATGTTTGTTTCTCTGCGTTTGTACGTTTGGATTTGTTGTTTTTTGCTAAGACTTCGTGATTGATTAACAGATGTTGGATGATTTAAGGACTCGTAAATATATGCCAGGATTGAAGATCAAGAGAGTTCATTTTAAAAGGTCGTAAGCTTTAAGGACAGGACGGCAACGGTAAATGAAGGTAGGGCGACAGTGAATCCGAGAGTCTGACTCAATACCTAGTCAAATTAATGAATCACAATCAATCACTGTCTCAAGTTCAACTCAGTCTCACATAAACTTAAACACACAATTCATTCCGATGATTTCACATCGCATTTTCCACTCTTCTGAATGAACCTTATTTATCTTTGATATTAATATTTCAATTTAAATGTGTGCTAAAGCCAAACTTAGTCGAGGGCAGGCGGGGCCCCAGGACCCAGGACCAGGGTGAGTGTTATTAGAGTTGACTTAGCCTGCCTCTCCTAGTTTCCCACTGTGTCTTGTAACGCATAACCATCCGTGAACGTAAATGAATGCCTACCAGTTATTAATTATATTTATTTCATTCATCAACTCCCTTAGATGGACTATAACTTTATAATACCTACGTATAACAATTTATAATTTATGTAATACTTCTAACTCGATTTGATACTCCAAAATAACACCTAACTTCTAAACTGATTGATACTATTTCAAATAGCACTACATTTAATAAAGCAATTTAATCGAAGTATCTGATACTACACTCCGAAATAAGTTAAAAGGCTCAATTAAAAACCTACGCTATCCCTACGCTATCCAGCTGTTTATTTACACTCAACCTATTTTGCGTCAGTTTGAAAACATTTAGGGTTTACAGTAAACGCGCAATTCCTGGGGCTTTGTAATTTTGCCGAACCTATATCTTTCTTAGGCACCCAACACCGTACGGTACATGAGACTGATGTCTTTACGCCCCCTTCAAAGAGCGGAACATGCAGCCATTCAACTTATTTTTTATTTTGCACTGAACTAATTACCAATTTTTGTTGTACGGCAAGCGAGTTTCTACTCGGCAGTGTCTTATTGTGCCAGATTTTCTAGGAAATTTATCTCACATATGAAGACTATGTATTATTATATTAAAAATAAAGTCAGTCACTGGCTCAATTTCGTGAGTTATTATGTTCAGAAGTTCCTTCTAGATAAGTAAACACAACGACAGGCAGGCATTTCTTAAGCCTATTTCAAAAAAAAATTTCTTTGAGAGTTAATCAACTAATAACGACAGAAAAACGTTTTGAAACAAGTAGCCGCCTTTTAGTGAATTTACCAATAAGGAGATCGCGCCTTTTGAATTTTGAAAAAGTTTCTTCAAATGAGCGTGTACTAGGTCCCCTAAACTACATATCCGGGGTCAGTTTAATTTTTTATATGTTTATATGTTTATATATATATATATATATATATATATATATATATATATATATATATATATATATATATATATATATATATATATATATACACACGTACATTTATATATATCACACCGATAATTCACAAACTAATGGGCAGATTTTGTTCAAATTTGTTGACTGAGTTCCTTTTGCAAGTGGCTTGGATAAGTTCGTTATCCAGGAAAATCGGACCAACTTTTCCGGGAAAATTTGGGGTTTTCTTTCGGAAAATGTTTGTGTCTCCGGAAGTAACAAAGCTATAGCAACCAAATTTGGTACGCTAGTTCATATTATAAAAATATACAACGTAACAAAATTTAGATCTCTGTGTTAAAAGTTATAGGCATTTAAACAAATGTTTGGGTGCCACTGATGACCAGAGAAGCGTAAAAAACCAAAATAGTTTGTGTTGACAACCAAATCTATTGTATATTACAAAAATTAATTTTTTGGGGCAAAAAGATCAAAGAGTACCAGAAGAATAAATTTGAAAATTTTATATTTTTTGTTCTTAAAACGGCGATTTGAAACGTCAAAATCGGCAACTTTCAGGCAAAGTATCTAAAACGAATACAGGTTATGTAGAGTAAATGTGGTAAGAAGTGTGTTTACAAAACCTCGAGTTTCAGCTTCTACAGTCATTGTGCTTCATTTTCCTAAAATATTTGCAGAAAATTTATTTCAAATAGAACCTTTCTCTGATGCTTTGGCGCTAGTTCTAGTTATAGAGTTTATGGTTTAATAGTCTATAATTTTTGCGAACTTCCGTGGAAAAAAATCGCCATTCAGAAGTCCGCAACTTTTCATCAAACTAGGTCGAACTAGGACACCTAGAACCCATAGCCGGCGTTAGTTTCAGTTGTTATATGTTTACATATATACAAGCTGACGCATTACTACGGTAAAGCTCAATATATCCGTTATTATACAAGATACGAGAAAAAATTGTATACGTTAACTATAGGCGGGTGTCTTGAGCTGCATCTTATAAAATTATTTTTGCGATCACAGGTGGCCCATAAATCGTTGGTGATGCAATTTGTTTTTTAATCGAACAGGCCTTATATATTGCTTATATATATATATATATATATATATATATATATATATATATATATATATATATATATATATATATATATATATATATATATATATAATGCATGTTTGAAATAAGAATCAGGTGCGTTATGGTGGCGACTTTTTATTAAATGCTTCCAATTTTTGTAACTCAATTTGCTATGAACTTAAGGTTCGTTGGCTAGGAAACCAGTTTTTTCGACAACATTTCAAGTTTATTTTCAGAAAATTTTTGTACTGATTTAAACAATAAAGATATTTTGATGAAATATGGTACATTTTACTACTATGTAGGTTATACTAGTAACCAAATTTGATGCCTGCTTTTATTAACAAAAAGTCTGGACGCAGTAAGTGCGTTATGGTAGTGGATTTTCATTAAAATGTTTTTCATAACTACATAATATGTATTTTTTCAATGAAATCAGGCATCAAATTTGATTACCAGTATAACCTATATAGTAGAAACAATGTATCAGATTTCATTAAAATCACTTTATTGTTTGAAAAAGTACAAAAATTAACAAACAATATAAACAAAAGCACATCTGAAAGGCGTCCTTTTCATGGGATCTCCTATCTGTGGATAAAAATGCCATATCATCATTTTTATATGCACCAAAAATGTGAAAGGTTGCAGAAGAATTGAAACAAGCTGAAAACGACGAACACTATATTTTTACCTTACAAACATGCATTATCCATAATTCGATGGAAAATGCAAAAATGCAATAAAATAAGTGGTGTTCAATAAAAAAAAAGAATTTTTTTTTATCACCTCCGACTTATGGGCCACCGTGCGATTATTAAAATAATCTTGTAACATGCAGCACAAGACATATCCTATAATTAACGTATACAATTTTTTCTCGTATTTTGTATAATAATGGATGTATTGAGCTAAAAATTAGAGACTATTAAATTTACTCTATAACTAAAACTACTACCAAAGCCACTTAGTTTGCGCTCATTCGATGAAATATTTTTAAAATTCAAAAGTCACGGTCTACGGTCTCCTCATCACCAAATTTTTTCTACGAAAATTAGCTAAAAATTATAGACCGTTAAACCATAAACTGAACTGAAACAACCCCTCAAGCATCAGAGAAAGGGTTCATTTGAAATGATTTCCCTGAAAATATTTTAAAGCTTTATAAAGCACGTTTCTTGTGTCATTTTCTCCACATAACCTGTATTCTAAGAAAAAGTATTTTTTCTGACATTTCTTGACCTTTTTGCTCCAAAAAACTAAATATCTCGGACTGTAATATACAATAGATTTTGGTATTTACACAACATATTTTCGTTTTATGCGTTTCTGTGATCATCAGTGGCACCCAAATATGTTTTCTTTAAATGCCTATAACTTTTTTTTATTTTTACTTAGACATCTATTTCTTTTTGTTATATAGTATACTTTTTATAATATAAACCTGCGCACGAAATTTGGTTGCGATAGCTTTGTTATTTCCTGAGATACAATTTTTTTTCGAAACAAAACCCAAAATTTTCCAGGAAACACTGGTGCGATTTTCTTTACTTATCCAAGCCACTAGCAAAAGGAGCGCACTTACCAAATTTAATAAAAACCGGCCCATTATTTTTTGATTTATCGGTGTGATTATAATATATATATATATATATATATATATATATATATATATATATATATATATATATATATATATATATATATATATATATATATATATATAATTGAAACTAACCCCGGATATATGTTCTAGGGGACCCAGTTTGCTCTCACTTGGAGATATTTTTTCAACATTCAAAACTGATATATATATCTCATCATTAGTGAATATTTTTTTTAAAGATAATTCACTAAACGACAGATTTGCTATTAAAAACATTTTAATAAAAATTCACTACTATAACGCACTTGCTGCGTGCAGACGTTTTACGTTTGGCCAAATATTATAATTTAATTTATATAAATAATACGGAATGGCCTTCTGGAATATCTAACTAGAAAAGATACTGAATAAACTACTTTGGTTACCATAAATTACATTATTAAATACAACACATTGGTAAAGCAACCTTCAAACAATTCTTTTAAATAACAAGTAAAAATTAAAAAAAAAAAGAAAACCGACTTCATTAAGAACTCAAAAATTACTGGTCAGATCATGATCAAATTTATATGGGACCACATGAGAAGCACCAGCTTTCAAATAAAAAGAGAATCATCAAAATCGGATCACCTAGGAAATGTTCTGAGGTAACACACATAAAAAAAGTTCGGGGCGCAGCAAGTGCCTTATGGTAGTTAATTTTTATTAAATGCTTCAAACTTGAATAACTCAATTTTCTATAAACTTATAAAGTTTAATTTTGGTATGTAGTAAGGTCTTTCCTAAGGCAAGATATCCACCGAATTTCATTAAAATAACTTTGTAATATTCGGAAATTTTTTCGAAAGAAAATTCAAAATTTCAATAACTCAATCTTCTATCAACTTAGAAAGTTGAATTGTGGTAGTTAATAAGGTCTGTCCCAAGGCAACATATGTAGTAAATGTCATTAAAACAGCTTTGTAATTTTCAGAGAAAAAGAATTTTGTTCAAAAGAAAACTCAAAATTTTCCCGGAAAACCCTGTCCGATTTTCCTGGCTAACGAACTCATCCAAGCCATTAAAAAAAGAAAGGCACTTGCCAAGTTTCATCGAAATAGGTTTATTATTTTTGGAGTTATCGGATGGATACACACACACACAAATATATATATATATTTGTGTGTGTGTGTATATATGTATATATATATATATATATATATATATATATATATATATATATATATATATATATATATATATATATATATATATAAATCGAAACTGACCTCGGATATGGGTTCTAGGGGTCCTAGTTCGCGCTCATTTGAAAAAAAAATTTGGAAAGTCTCACCATCGATACCTCTCTATAAGTGAATTTTTAAAAATAAAAATTCACTAAAAATACAGTCGAATTGAGAACCTCCTCCTTTTTTGCAGTCGGTTAAAGAGGCGGTAAGATTATATTTAGTTAGGTCTCTATAAATGGGCTGTGGTGATTTGGATTCTCCAAGTATACGTATTAATGTGCATCACATATTCCTATCTTCACTTATATATATATATATATATATATATATATATATATATATATATATATATATATATATATATATATATAAACTGAAACTGACCCCGGATATGTTTTCTGGGGGGCCTAATTAGTGCTCATTTGAAGAAATTTTTTCAAAATTCAAAAGTCGGGATCTCCTCATTAGTGAATTTTTTTAAAGAAAATTCACTAAAATCGATCGTCAAGTCTGAAAAATGTATTTAAAATGTATTGTGATGAATTGGGTTCTACAAATTCTACTTATCAGTGCTCATCACAAGTTACAATGTTTACTCAATCTCATCAACTTGCCCAATATCTCCCTCTAGCTCCTTATCAACGGCAATTGAAAAAACTCTGGACGCAGCAAGTGCGTTATGGTAGTGAATTTTTATTAAATGCTTCAAATTTGAATAACTCAGTTTTCTATAAACTTAAAAAGTTTAATTTTGGTATGTAGTAAGGTCTTTCCTATGGCAAGATATCCACCAAATTTTATTAAATTAACTGTAATTTTTGGAGAAAAAAATTTTTTCCAAAGAAAATTTAAAATTTGAATAACTCAATTTTCTATAAACGTATAAAGTTGAATTTTGGTACTTAGTAAGGTCTCTTCCAAGGGAACACATATAGTAAATTCCAATAAAACAGCTTTGTTATTTTCGGGAGAAAATTTTTTTTGAAAGAAAACTCAAAATTTTCCCGGAAAACCCCGTCCGATTTTCCTGGCTAACGAACTTATCTAAGCCATGATTCAAAGAAAGATTCTTGCCGAGTTTAATCAACAGTTAATAACTTTTTGAGTTATCGTGCGGATACACACACACACACACACACACACACACACACACACACATATATATATATATATATATATATATATATATATATATATATATATATATATATATATATATATATATATATATATATATATATATATATATATATATATATATATATATATATATATATATATATATATATACAAATTGAAACTAACCCCGGATATGGGTTCTCGGGGTCCTAGTTCGCACTCATTTGCAAAAATGTTTTCAAAGTCTTACCATTGATACCTCTCTAATAGCGAATTTTTTTAAATAAAAATTCACTAATAAAACAAACCAAATAGTATATCCCCTGTGCTTTAAGTAACCTTATTATGACAAGCAGATACACCATTTGAACGTTTTAAATAGTGGTATTTTACATAATATGTTGATAATTAATTAATTTATAGAATATAACATGATCATTTTCAAACACTCTCCCAGTATACAAGACAATATTACTCCTCAGTCAATAAATTCACTTTTTTCATTCTGCTTTATCAAAACTACATTTAGTAAATTTTAATTTTACACTACAATAACGACTTGTTAATGCATTCTCCAGAGCACACAGAAGCACAGAAACGAGATAATAAAAATTCACTAATATAAACGATGTCACATCATATGGTAACTGTCAGTTACAGCGTCTAACAGACCTGCGCAATAATACCAAATATTACGTTACCACGACAACCACAAACTAGATCTCATATAAACGATTCAATGAAAGGCGGTGAAATTAAACATAAATGTTTCAAATTTGAATAGATTAATTTTCTGTAACCCTAGAAAGCTGAATTTTGGCACATAGTTAGGTCTTTCCCAAAGCAATATGTACACCAAATTTTATCGACATATCTTTGTAATTTTCGGAGAAAAAATTTTTTTTGAAAGAAAACTCAAAATTTTCCCGGAAAACCGTGTCAGATTTTTCTGGCTAACGAACTCATCCAAACTATTAATAAAAGAAAGGCACTTGCCGAGTTTTATCAATAAACAAATCGGTTAATTATTTTTTGAGTTAGCGGTTGGATACATATATATATATATATATATATATATATATATATATATATATATATATATATATATATATATATATATATATATATATCGAAACTGACCCCGGATATGGGTTCTAGGGGCCCAAATTCGCGCTCATTTGCAAAAATTTTTGCAAAGCTTCACCATCGAAATCTCTCTATTAGTGAATTTTTTTAAATAAAAATTCACTAATACATTTTAATATAATTGGAAGGGCGACAAGTTAAACAATTAATGTCACCGCCTATCCATTGTTTTCAAAATCTATTCCATTTGAAAAAGTGATAAAGTAAACACATGAAGTTAGGTATTATTCGAATATCAGCAACTGATCTTGTTCTGTGTTCTTTGTTCGGTATTCTGTGTTCTGATTTCTCTGCAAAACTATAATTTATTCAATTCAGGGTGTGGTACGAGAGTGGGCATGCCATAAATAAATGTATTGCGTTCGGTATTCGGTGATCGGTGATTGCTCGCTCCATTTTTAACGAATCTTAATCTCCTGCTTCCATAGCAATATATAAATATAATAGTACCTATGTGTAATAATAATCCGATATAAATTACCAGAAAAGAGGATTGGAATCAAACAACTTTCGCCTCGAAGTCGTCTCCAACTACCTCTAAGGTTTCATCTCTGATTGCAGAGATTAAAGGTATATTAATATTACTCTGGCAAAATTTATTCAGGATATACAATATTAAAAGTCTGCCCACAGGCCCACAGAGAACACATGCAGGGTTTTACTCATTCGATTTTATACTAAAGAGTTTCGTGACATTCAAT
Source organism: Tillus elongatus (assembly GCA_964006375.1). Lineage (NCBI taxonomy): Eukaryota > Metazoa > Arthropoda > Insecta > Coleoptera > Cleridae > Tillus > Tillus elongatus. The sequence goes on from OZ023269.1 coordinate 134,756,871, forward strand.
GGTTTCGAATGCTGAATATCTATTTGACCCAACTTCCGTTTAACGTCACTTTTAGTGAATTTTCGTAGAAAAAATTCACTAATGGGGAGACTTTTGAATTTTGAAAAAAATTTTGCAAATGAGCGCGAACTAGGACCCCTAGAACCCAGATCCGAGGTCAGTTTCAATTTTTATATGTTTATATATATATATATATATATATATATATATATATATATATATATATATATATATATATATATATATATATATATATATATATATATATATATATATGTATCACACCGATAACTCGAAAAATAATGGGCCGATTTTGATAAAATTTGGCAAGTACCTTTCTTTTATAAATGGCTTGGATAAGTTGGTTAGTCAGGAAAATCGGACGAGGTTTTCCGGGAAAATTTTCAGTTTTCATTCGAAAAAAATTCTTATCTCAATAAATAATGGGCCGATTTTAATAAGATTTGGCATGTACCTTCCTTTTGTAAATGGCTTTGACAAGTTTGTTAGTCAGGAAAATCGGACGAGGTTTGCCGGGAAAAATTTGAGTTTTCTTTCTAAAAAAAATTTTATCTCAGAGAATAATAGGCCGATTTTGATAAAATTTGGCATGTACCTTCCTTTTGTAAATGGCTTTGATAAGTTCGTTAATCAGAAAAATCTGACGAGGTTTTCCGGGAAAAATTTTAGTTTTTATTTGAAAAAATTTTTTTTCTTAAAAAATAAAAAATTTATGATAACCAAATTTGGTAGGTAGGTTTACGATATAAAAAGTAAACTATATACCAAAATTTAGATTTCTATGTTACAAGAAAAACAAGTTATAATAAAATATTTTGTGCCAGATCATTTCTATGAAAATTCACTACCATAACGCACTTGCTGCGTCCAGAGTTTTTATATTTTCAATAAGTTCACTAATAATATATTTGTTGATCAACGGTCTCCATTAAAAATTGGTGAATCAAGTAAACATTTACAAAACAGGGATATTTGCTTTTTTTAGAGCAAAACTATCATAACTAAGTGAAGATTGGAACCTGCGATGAGCACTGATAAGCGCAGTTGGCGAACCCAAATCACCACAACACATTAAAAAAAGTTCGAGACGCTGCAAGTGCGTTATGGTAGTGAATTTTTATTAAATGCTTCAAACTTGAATAACTCAATTTTCTATAAACTTAGAAAGTTGAATTTTGGTATGTAGTAAGGCCTTTCCCAATGTAACATATCCACCAAATGTCATTAAAATAACTTTGTAATTTTGGTAGAAATTTTTTTTTCGAATGAAAACTCAAATTTTTAACTCAATTTTCTATAAACTTAGAAAGTTCAATTCTGGTATGTAGGTGTGTGGAACCCAAACCACCACAACACATTAAAAAAAGTTGGAGACGCTGCAAGTGCGTTATGGTAGTGAATTTTTATTAAATGCTTCAAACTCGAATAATTCAATTTTCTATAAACTTAGAAAGTTTAATTTTGGTATGTAGTAAGGCCTTTCCCAAGGCAATATATCCACCAAATTTTATTGAAATATCTTAGTAATTTTCGTAGAAAAAAAAATTTTTTTTTCGAAAGAAAACTCAAAATGTTCCCGGAAAACCTTGTCCCCTGGCTAAAGAACTCATCGAAGCTATTAATAAAAGAAAACCACTTGCCGAGTTTCATCGAAATCGGTTAATTATTTTTTGAGTTATCGGTTGGACACATACATACATACATACACATATATATACATATATATATATATATATATATATATATATATATATATATATATATATATATATATATATATATATATATATATATATATATATATATATATATATATATATAAACATATAAAAATTGAAACTGACCCCGGATATGGGTTCCAGGGGTCCTAGTTCGCGCTCATTTAAAAAAAATTTTGCAAAGCTAGTTCGCGCTCATTTGAAAAAATTTTTGCAAAGTCTCACCAGCCGCCATATTGAAATGAGTAGCTTTAAGGAATATTACAAAATTGGTTATTGAAGTTTTTTAAGTCAATCACAAAGCACATTTAAAACAATACCACTGTCAGAAATATGGTAAACTAGACGCATGTATTATAGTTAGAAGGACAAAAACACGGGCTCTAGGAATTTTCTAAAGAGGGATGACCTGAGTGGAAATCGAGTTGGTTGGGGGTTGGGGACTATTATACATTATACACCGTGCCCATAAAATATAAGATTTAGGTTTCTACTTACAAGATAAATTATTAAAATAAAACAACACGTTTTCTTTCAGAAGTGTTTCAGAAAGAAAACTACCCTCTATGTTTATTTAAATATAAAAACTGTCACATTACTTATAGCATTTTAATAAAATGTGCCAAGTATTTAGGTAATACTACTACTATATAATGCTTAAAATGCAGTTAACGCAGAAAACAAACTTTCGGTTGTTTGGAAGCGCTCAAGCTGAACTTCATCACAAAAATGTATCAAATTTCCAAGCTTGTTATGCTTCACTAAATAATATTCTGTTTCAGCTATTCTATGGGGCTTCTCAGGTTTTCTTACGACCATCACTCATTTTGACCGCTTTTACAAGTAATTTGATGCTATTAAAACTATAGGTATTCAAGTAAATAAATAAAAGTCTGGACGCAGCAAGTACGTTATGGTAGTGAATTTATCTAAAAATATTTTTAATGGCAGATGTCTTTTAGTGAATTTTCTTTAAAAAAATTCACTATTGAGGAGATCTCGACTTTTGAATTTTGAAAAAATTTCTGCAAATGACCGCGAACTAGGCCCCCTAGAACCCATATCCAGGGTCAGTTTCAGTTTTTATATGTATATATATATATATATATATATATATATATATATATATATATATATATATATATATATATATATATATACATATAATAACTGAAACTGACCCTGGATATGGGTTCTAGGGGGCCTAGTTCGCGGTCATTTGCAGAAATCCGTGACGAAGCCGTGAACCAAGATTTTCAATTTATGTTTAAACTGTCACCTCATTTCATTTGTTTAAAATATTTGTCCAAAAATGAATTTGAGGTTACCTTGTTTGACAGTTTCACATAGAGAGCTACAATATTTTATCATTTAAAAACGTATGGATACAGCAACAGTAAATAAGCGATGAAGAGGGTCTGGGTGCAACAAGTACGTTGTGGTAGAGAATTTTCGCAAAAATATTCCAAATTCGATAACTCAATTTCCCATTAAGCTATCATCTTTAATCTTGGGCCATAGTAAAACCTATGTAAAATAACTTCTTGGTTGTTTTGTTTGCAAAAACTAGTTAGATTGGGTTGAAAAAACAAAACCATCCAAGCAATTAATAAGGAAAAATACCTGCCATATTGATAATTTGGCAAGTACATTCCGTTTGTAAATAACTAATTTTTTTCTGGAAAACTTTTGTAACTAATGAAATTTGTAACACAAGTTTTTTTAACGGACTTGCAGTATTTACATATATGTACCAAATTTTAATTTTCCAGCTCCATAGTAAATAAAAATTTCTTCAGGTAATCGCTTACTGGGACCTCCAAAACCAATCTCCAAGATCCATTTAAATGTAAAGAATTAGTTTTAATAATATACCTTAATAATAGTGTACAATTCTTATGAAAATTCATTACAATAATGCACTTGTTGCGTCCCGAACTTTTTAATATTTTATCTCAGGAAAATCCAAAATATTTTCCCTATTATCGCCTTTCAGGTTTAAATAAGAAATTAGAGTGAGTGAAGAGCCTCAAGCTCAAATATCTGATTAGTTTAGAGGGCATGCACCTAGAACAATTAATTTAACCTATCTGGCTAGATTGAACATTTATTTATGGTTATTTTTAAGAATTTCTCTTTAGAATATAAGATATTTTTGAACTTTACTGCTTACTAATTTAATCATTTTTCGAATTGAACAACCTTCCCATTACTGTCTGTGTTTTGTATGATTAATTAAAATTACTGTTGTGTTTTACTATTGCTCGTTATTGAAACAGTTTCCTAAGCCTGTTTTCTTCTTGATCTCAATGACATTAGAATTTGTGCCGTTATCTAGATATGTAATAATAACTACCGTTAGCTAACGTAAAAATTTTGCACTGGAGGTCTGAAGAATGTGAGCTTTTAGGCAAAATTATCCCCCAAAAAGAGTAAGTATCCGTTTTAATTAGCCTTCTTAATTTGTTAATTGTAACATTATTGTTTTTAACTACCTGAGTAGATACAAATTAGCAGAAGAAGCCATTCGTAATAATCTTAGTTTAAAACTCCACAATGTGGACAATACATTCTAAATTTTCAATTTACAAATATTTAGCTGGTCTTCTTTAGGTTATTTGGGTGGGACTTACTTTAATAGAGAGGTTTCGTAAATTACTTTGACAATCATATGCTGGCCCATAAGTCGTTGGTGATGCAAATTTCCCTTTTTTTTAGTGAATTTTCTTACAAAAATTCACTAATGAGGAGATCTCGACTTATGAAGTTGGAAAATATTTCTACAAATGAGCGCGAACTAGGCCCTAGTTTGTTTATGTTTATATATATATATATATATATATATATATATATATATATATATATATATATATATATATATATATATATATATATATATATATATATATAAACTCGAACTGACCCCGGATATGAGTTTTAGGGGTCCTAGTTCGCACTCATTCGGGATCCCCCAATGGTGAATTTTCTTTAAAGAAAATTCACCAAAATTCGGAGCTCCAGTTGGAAGACCTGTGCGCGCCATCTGTACGTTCGCGAAGTTGAGCGCTTTGCGTATTCAGAATTCGGAGCCTGGAGAACCGTTTTACATACTGTCTTCTTGCTACGACAATACTTTGATTTATTTCACCATAAACTAAAATGATGTCGGTTTTTCAACATTTGTTGAAGTTTTTGATTATTTTAAAGTATGTTTTCAAAGAAGTCAACATATTTATGCTAACATCAGGACTTTTGAACGCTTCTAAGCATACAGTGAAAGTGATTAAAACTGTTGTATAACAATTTTATGGTGCTAAGTTCTAAACTGTAGAACCATCACAATTTTATGGTGCTAAGTGCTAAACTGTAGAACCATCACTTTCACTTGCAAGGAATCACGGAATCACCCTACACAAAGCAACTAAGTAAGGTTTTAGCAGTACTTCGGGAATAACATTATTTGTTAAAACAATAAGACATGCATGCATGTCTTGATAAATTTGTGTTCCATAACTATACCTGATCAAGAAAACATTAAGGTTCCAAGAAAAGAGACAAACCTTATAATATAAAATATATTTTATCAGACTATTTCTTCTCATCAACAATGATAAAATTTAGTAACTTTGGGAAATTCAACAACACTAATAAGTACATTTGAAGAACCCAGATCACTATAACACATTTTTAAAGACCTGACGATCGTTTCCCTAATAAAGTTCGCGTCATCAGACGATGAGATTTTCTAGAATTTTTCATCCTGTGATGACGCCAACTTTGTTAGTGAAACGATCGTCAGGTCTTTAAAAAATGTGTTGTGGTGATTTGGGTTCTCCAAGTGTACTTATCAGTGTTCATCACAGGTTTCAATATTCATTTAGTTTAAGAATACTAGATAGAAGATTTGGTAGTTGTAATGGTTATATAGTATTAACGTAATAAACTCTAGAGAATGAAACAGTTTTGATTGGTCGTTATTTTGATTATTGTTAACTGTTTGTTAGCTGCCAGCATTCTAATTGTCTACAAAAGTTAAATCTTACTTACCCTCCCTATACAGATTCACGTCTTTAGACAAACCGGTATTTTAAATACTGTCGGATGGCATTATTACTTGATTAACAGCTTCCCTAGATTTTGCTTTCTCCTCCCTTTATATTTTTATAATTGATTTTACACTTGGAGCCCAACTTAATGCCTTTATATCGTATTATATCACGATCCTTTATTCAATATGATGCATGGCTGGCTGTCTCAGTAAACAAAACTATCAAAATGATGTAGGAAATATTTCAAAACTGCAATAATGAAATACAGGCAAAGTTCGAAGTTCGACCTGGATGTGATGTGAACTGAGTATCCAGTAGGTAATCAATTTAAATTTAGTTAAGTTATTAAGCTCACGGATTTGGTAAACTTGTTGAAGATGAGATGACTAAAACAAGTTAGCAAAAATCACCCGTAGGTCTTTTTGTCATAAAACATTTTTGAATTCAAGAGACGTGGAACACTTTTGATTGACTTTATTTAGGGTATAAAATGACAATTCAATCTAAAAATTAATCTGCCAGCTAAAAAGATCACACCCAAAATATACAGTATTACAATTCAAATATATACATGAAGCGCAAAGTATGGGTCTGCAAAGCAATGCTGAGATGACACACGACTTGCGGAATTTTTATTTTGAAAGTTCACAATTCCGGAAAATAATACATTAATTAAAACTTTCAGTTCATACTTATTAAATATTTACAGTACATACTTATTAAACATTTCTAAATGTGTTTATAAAACTTCTAATAGGGTTGATTGTGCAATGAATTAGTTTCCTTCATGAAAAATGGTGGTAAATAAATGCGATAGTATTGAAATTCACGACCGTCAACGGTAAAACTTAAATAACAGCCAACAGATTGGCCAGGAACAGGTAGTATAAACAAACTTAAAAAAATAATAATTAAACCAACTTCAAAATAGGCACTAAAAAGCGAAAAATAACTGGATTACAGGTTTACTTCAAAAGACAAACATTAATTTAAATGAAATTTATTATTATATGCGCTACCTATTTATCTGTTTGAAGTCGGTGCCGAGCCAATTCGGTAGTAGGTATTTTTTTAATTTAATTTAATATTATTGGCTGCGGCATCTCAGACCATTAGCACATTATTTCCCATCATTTAATATTTTTTACAAATTTTCCAGACAAAGTCAACTTGGCTCGCCCGGGAATCGAACCCGGGACCTCTCGCTTTGCAGACTGGCACCTAGCCACCTGCGCCACGAGGGCGTCCCCGGTGGTAGGTAGATAGGCTATAATGCTATTGGGTTTTTTTTTTGTTCCCTCAGGGCTCGTCCGCGGCCTTGCCGCCCCGATAGCACCGCAACCCTTGGTTGATTGTGCATATGCTATAGGGTTGGTCTTTGCTCATTAACAATATATTTAGGTATTTCAGTAGAATTATAATCCGTTATTAACTAAGCTGTTTATATCGCTAAGTATTATTGTCTTTCGGGCTTGGCACCGACTTCAAACAGATAAGTAGGTTATAAAAGTCTGTAGGCAGCAAGTGCGTTATTGCAGTGAATTTTCATAAAAATGTTTTTAATAACAAATACGTCTTTTTTTTAAGAAAGCAGGCATGAAATTTGGTTACCAGTATAACCTATATCGTAGAAACAATGTACTATATTTCATCAAAATGGTTTTATTGTCTTAAAATGTACAAACATTTTCCGAAAATAAACTTAAAACGTTCCCGAAAAAACTGGTTCCTGGCCAACGAACGTTAGGTTAATAGCAAATTGAGCTATGGAAATTTGAAACTTTAATGAAAATTCGCTACCGTAACGCACTTGCTGCATCTAGTAAAAATTGAAATCGGTTGCAGAAAAGAACATGCACTTGTGAAGTCACGGGAAGCGTCTACAGCTGTATTAACTATGGAACGGTTTCTTAGTTAGGGCAATAACAAATAATCAGATGTGCTATTAAAAATGAAGTAAGTCTTAAAAGTTTTTTATCTCGTCCTAATTGAATTTGTCATACAAAAACTCGCTAAAAAATTAATCGGAATTACAATCTTATCAGATAACGGTAAAATAAAACAAGATTTAAAAAAAAGTGAAGTCACTAACAGATTAGAACCCGTGTTATAGGAGTCCATTATTAAATCCACACTGCTTCCATACAATTTTTCTTTAAAATTTATTTTTTTTCTCATATTTTAACGAAATCAAGGTAAGTGACTGCTGAGACACAGATCTAGGAGCTTGTGAGTCAATTCGAGCCATATTTTTAACTCACAAAGCGCTAATGCGTACTGCCAGAATTATCAATTTTAACGTTTCAACTTTTTAGTGAATTTTCGTAGAAAAAATTCACTATATATATATATATATATATATATATATATATATATATATATATATATATATATATATATATATATATATATATATATATATATATATATATATATATATATATATATATATATATATATATATATATATATATATATATATATATATATATATATATATATATATATATATATATATATATATATATATATATATATATATATATATATATATCACACCGATAACTCAAAAAATAATGGGCCGATTTTGATAAAATTTGGCATGTACCTTCCTTTTTTCCTTTTGTAAATGGCTTGGTTAAGTTCGTTAGTCAGGAAAATCGGGCCAGGTTTTCCGGAAAAATGTTGAGTTTTCATTCGAAAAAAAAATTATCTCAAAAAATAAAAAAGGTATGATAACCAAATTTGGTAGGTAGGTTTATGATATAAAAAGTAAACTATATGCCAAAATTTAGATTTTTATGTTACAAGAAAAAAAGTTATAATAAAATATTTTGTGCCAGATCATATCTATGAAAATTCACTACCATAACGCACTTGCTGCGTTCAGGCTTTTTTAAATCAGGGGCTTGTAATTTCTTTTTCTTTTAACCTAGAGATCTGAATTTTGGTACAAACGATACTCCTTATGACAGATCCAATTTTGTTCCCATTGCTTTTAAAATTTCGGAGATATGAATTTTTTTCGAATGAAAACCCAACATTTTCCCGGAAAACCTTGCCCCATTTTCCTGGCTAACGAACTCATCCAAGCCATTAATAAAGAAACTGATGGGTTTTAGGAGTCCTAGTTTGCGCTCATTTGAAAAAAATAATTAAATAATAGCCAGGAAAATCGACCCAGTTTTTCCCGGAATATTTTGTGTTTTCTTTCGGAAAATTTTCATATTTCCGGAAATAACAACGTTAGGGCAACCAAATTTGGTACGCGGGTTTATGTCACAAAAAGTAAATTATGTAACAAAATTTAAATCTATAGGTTGAAAGGCAAGAAGTTATCGGCATTTGGGTGCCACTGATGTCCAGATAACGCACAAAAGTAAAATATTTTGTGTGGATAACAAAGTATGTTGTATGTTACAAACAAAGACTAACTTTTTTGGCGCAAAAGGTCAGGAAATTCCAGAAGAATTACTTTAAAAATTTGATAACTTTTCGTTTTAAAACTAAAAGTCCCGATTTTAAACGTCAAAATCTGAAACTTTTAGACAAAGAACCTAAAGCGAATACGGCCTAGGACACCAGGGTTAGTTTCAGTTTTTATCTGGTTACATATATACAGGGTGACGCATTTCTACGGTAAAGCTCAATATTACTGTTATTATACAAGATACGAGAAACAATTGCATATGTTAATTATATAGTATCTTGAGGTGTATCTTACAAAAATTATTTCGACAATCACGGGTGGCCCATAAGTCGATGGCGATACAAATTTTCTTTTTTTTTTTAAATCGAACATCCCTTAGATTATTGCATTTTCCATCGAATTGTAATGCATGCTTGTTTTCGAGTTATTTCAATTGTTTTGCAACTTTTCACATTTTTAGCACATAAAAAAAATTGTGATACGGCGTTTTTACCAATAGAAATCGGAGTCCCATGCAAATGACGTATTCAGAGAGGTTTTCGTTATATTATTTCGTGAAAAAATCGAGATGCTGTATACAGAGCGCTCTCAAATACTAATTGAATTAAAAAAAAACTTATCCTATCCATTTACAAAAGGAAGGTACATGCCAAATTTGATCAAAATCGGCCCATTATTTCTTGAGTTATCGGTGTGATATATATATATATATATATATATATATATATATATATATATATATATATATATATATATAAATTGAAACTGACCCCGGATATGGGTTCTAGGGGTCCTAGTTGGCGCTCATTTGTAAAAAAATTTTTAAAATTCAAAAGTCGGGATCTCCCCATTAGTGAATTTTTCTGCGAAAATTCACTAAAATCAAACTGTCCCAACTCAATTGTTTCAAATAAAACAGCTTGCATATTGTGTTTAAGAAGTGAAAGGCATACTACTTAATAATAGTTTGATGAGTTATTTTTAAAAAAATCGGATTTTCGTGAAAAAATTGTTTGTACAATTTCATACAAAAAGCTTTTTTGGGAGTTTTGTCGAGAAGCTTATTTGATGAAATATTGTACATTGTTTTTACTTACTATAATTTCATGCCTGCGTTCATTAAAAAAAGACATATTTAATGTTGAAAACATTTTTATGAAAATTCACTACCATAACATACTTTTTCACTTTGAATTTAGAGATCTACATTTTGGTCTATAGTATACATTGTATAATAGGTATAAACCTGCGTACCAAATGTGGTCACCATAGCTTTGTTATTTTCGGAGATACGGAAATGTTCCCAAAGGAAAATAAAAATTTCAGTCAATTTTTCTGGCTAACTGTACATGCTGATATGCATGTTGTTTTAGGTACCTATGCAATAAAGTAACAGTTGTTAATGCAGCATGTATAAGTAGATGCAGTTTTATTAAATGTCACAAGAAAGAGAGATTATAGGTGGAAAGAAGTTCGTGAAGAAAATGTGAAATTTTGTAGTGGTAGTGGTAGTGGCCAGTGGCCAGTGGCCAAGCAATGTAATGGAATGATGAATGGGATTATTTAAATCACGCACGGCTGTATTTAAATTTGATGGCTGATAAGCAGCCCAAAAGCACAACTAAATGCTTCAACTAGTGAATTTTTAAAACCATACACGTACAACATTAACTAATAGATTTCGACCGCATGAATGTTAATGTAGCTTTTATGATGAAGTTAATTCCTATAAAATTTGTTAACCATTCGAAATTGTCGTTAACAGTAAATACTTCTGTTAAATTTGTTATAAAAATAAAACCTTGATATCTGGTTAGAAATAAACAATTCAGTTATAACTACAAATAAATGTTAAATTATCACAATCAAGTAGGTACACATAAAAATAAAAAGTCTGGATGCAGCAAGTGCGTTATGGAAGTGAATTTTCATTAAAATGTTTTTAATAGCAAATATGTCTCTTTAATGCAAGCAGGCATTTTGAATCGTTTTGAAAATTCGCTACCAAAATTCACTTACTGCGTCTCGATTTTTTTACAAACATGCATCATATTTTGATGAAACATGCAAAAATGCAATAAGGAATGTTCAAAAAAAAATTGTAGGTATCACCAACGACTTATGGGTCACCTGTGATTGTCAACATAATTTTATAAGATGCAGCCCAAGACACCCTATCGGTAATGTATACAATTTTTTCTGGTATCTTGCATAATAACAATTATATTGAGCTTTACCGTGGAAATGCGTCACCCTGTATATATGTAAACAGAAAGTAAACCCGGATATAGATTCTAGGGGGCCTAGTTTGCGCTCATTTGAAGAAATCTTTTTAGAATTCAAAAGCCGCGGTTTCCTAATTTTTCTATAAATTCTAAATTAGCTAAAAAGTATAGACCGTTAAACCATAACCCTACTAAAACTACCGCCAAAGCATCAGAGAAAGGGTCTATGTGAAATGAATTTTTAGGAAATATTTTAGTAAAATGAAGGACAATGACGGTTAAAGCTAAGACTTCAGGTTTTGTCAAACATTCTTCTTCAGACATTTTCTTTCCATAGTTTCAGGGTCTTTGCCTAAATGTTGTCAATTTTGACGTTTTAAATAGCGATTTTTTACGTTTTGAGGAAACCCCATTTTTTTCTTTAAATGCCTCTAACTTTAAACTTACAGACCTAAATTTTGGTAAATTCACCCTTTATATATATATATATATATATATATATATATATATATATATATATATATATATATATATATATATATATATATATATATATACAGCACCCATTTGACGGTTGACTGCGGACGATAACGATGAGTCTGTTGCCTGTTTACCATTTACTGGAACAGATACATAGGTATTCTTTATTTGCTGTATCAGAGACCTGTCTGTCATTAAGTCATCAGAGCACCAGAGAAGAGTCAGAGTCATAAAACGATATCGATATGCGTATATAATGTGATTGATATATTAGGTTAGAGGGTTAAAGAATAGGGGTGTTGAAGGGAGAAATCTGCTAGGCTGACACTCTTCTATCTTATGTATCGTGCACCCTCGGCCCTCGACCCCCAGTTACAGTTCTCAACTCTCAACCCTTCATAGCACCAGCACCAGCAAAAACCGGCAGATTTTACCTGCTCCTGCTTGCACAAACACAAAGACTGGTTGCGTGCACATCTTTTTATGCCGACAACACTATACAGTGGCAAAGATACACGCTAACATACCTCTTCAGAAAAACAGCCTTTGTTAGTAACAAAAGGCTTGGACAAACTGTGTGTGTGTGTGTGTGTGTGTGTGTGTGTGTGTGTGTGTGTGTGCACTACGCAGTACACACTGTATTGAGTTACTACAGACAGTAGCGGCAGCAGAATATCAGTCATTTAGGAGAGCGGACGAGCAGACTGGCACACTACTGACAGTGACTACTAGTTACTGTTACTAGTCCCAAAACAAAAGTCTTCAGTTTCACCCTCGGCTGCTGCTGCTGGGTGTCGACTTGTCAACACGGAACCGGGGGTGGTTGTCGACTTCCAATCAAAGTCACTGGCTTGGTGTTTATTGATATATGTTTAACACTAATTAAGAAATGAAAACAAGCGAAAGCTACGTATATCATTCTATACGAAATATACCTACTCTAAAAAGACAAACTGTGGTTCAGAAGTGATAAGGATCACATCAACAATACAGCCTTTGTTGTCTTGAAAATCCTGTAGCACCTGTGGCCAGGGTAGTCTGATACACACACATATCCGGGGTCAGTTTCATTTTTATATGTTATATATATATATATATATATATATATATATATATATATATATATATATATATATATATATATATATATATATATATACCTAAGTTGAAAGAAGAAAAAAAAGTTATAGGCTTACACTTAATAAAGCTAAATTTTAGTGCCACTAAATGTCAGAAAAGACGCAATACCAAAATATTGTATGTATTAAACAAAATCTATTAAATATTACTGACAACGTTTATCTTTTCATGGCGCAAAAAGTTCAAGAAGTACCAGAAAGATATTACTTTGAAAAGTTTATCATTTTTCTCCTGTAAATGTCAAACAGGAGATTTGAAACGTGACAATTAGTATAAGTATTGTGCTTTATAAATGGTAAATAATGCATAAAATGTATATTAGAATGTTTTAGATTTATGCTACACTTCTTATTTGTTAAAATAGTTGCAAAATCTGCCTCTAAAGACCTTACATATTAGAAATAAATAACTTAAAACCATTATGAGTTACCTACATTTCATTGCAGTGGTGTAATTGTTTAAATTCATGGCTGATGAGCGAAGGGACGCCGGTTCAAATCTCACGCTGACTGAATTTCTCTTTTAACTTTTTGTTTACTTTTTTTCGTCTTTGATTCAATTTTAACGATATCTGATCAGATTGTATAATTTCAATATTTTTTTAGCGACTTTTTGTTGAAAATGAAAGATAAGCACTTTTAAGACTTTTAATTCAAGTTTAATAGCAGCTGTTGTTGCCCTTAGTTGTCAAAACCATTCCACAGTTAACATAGACGTAAAGATTTGTGACATCAGAAGAGGTAGTTTTCTTCTCTACAACCGGATTCACTTTTTACAGCATCCACACGCAAAAGAATTTTCTCTATGAAGCCACAGAAAAAGTATCTAGTTATGTATTTAGATCAGGTTTTGAATTATTTATAATTTATTTAATTTATTTATATTCGCTAATTTTCTTATGAATGAATTTAATGAATTTTCTTTGAAGAAACATTTCTTGCGAATTTTTGTATGAAAAATTATTCAATTGATTGAACTTTTTTTAAACAGTGTGACACACCTGTAACAGTTGGTAACAAACCAACAGTCAGATCCCGATGACAGGTATCATCAAGCGAAGCAGCGAGAAAAGAGCCCAGTTTCGATCACTTCGATCTCATCCAGCGTCCAGTAACGTCGTTCAAGACAAGCTAAACTGAGAGCGGCAGTCGAGACACAGCATAATACCTGGTTATGCTGTGGTCACCTCACAGTTAACTCCGTGCACGTTCCAGCGGTCAGGAAGCATCGTAGGGAGATCGCCTGACCCGCGGCACGGAGTCAAGACCCACGGTTGTCTCCATTGAGACGTGGACAGGAGGTTCGTCGGCCTCCTATTGGAAACACCAGCCTTTCGACGAGCGACGGACTCACGTAGCAGAAATCCAGTCAACCACGGCATCAACACACTGCAAGTATACACCGTCGTCACCTGGAGACGTGAACCACCTTGGCTCTTTGGACGAAGCCCTAGGTATCAGCAACCCCACCACGTGCTGATCACGGCGAGCACCCAGCTCCACTTGCAAGTCCCGTTTTTCATTGTATTGTTATTGGGTCATTGGTCATTTTGTAGAATTAAATTGTTGTTGTTACCTCGTGTATTTATTCATAAATCTGTACCTACAAAGAACAGTTCCTCTGGTCCTTCTTGCGTAGATAAACGGGTAATCAGACCAATTACATTAGACCAGCCGGATTATTCTGAACCGTACATTTGGTCCTATCGAGCCAGATTGTTCTGAATCGTATATATATATATATATATATATATATATATATATATATATATATATATATATATATATATATATATATATATATATATATATATAAACACGGATCTTGTCAAAAGATATTTTTTTTCTAGGAAAATTACTTTAAAAAGTTACAGATGATAAATAATTAAAATTAGAAATGACAGTAATGGTGAAAATAAACATAAATTTTTAGAGTAAATACAGAAATATTTCCATAAATAAATAATCGATGAAGATACAGGACAGGGGGTAAGTTTGTGTGTGTAAATATAAAGGGTGCAGCATAGCATAAGCATTATTAAGCCTATCAGAGTGAGGTAAAAGCCTTTGGGTATGTCATATAGATAGATATATATATATATATATATATGTATATATAAGTCGTCTCTACTCTGTAGGTCTCTTCGGTAAACGGCAAATAGTACACGGTCTTCTTATACGCTATACGCTCGCTGTGCACGGCATCATTTATTATACAGCGTGTGAAATGGGCCTTGCTAAAATTTATCCATCGCACACAATTTATTCCATAATGCAAATAAAGGCGTGAAAGGGCAACCTATTCACCACCAAAAATCCACATCCAAAATTTTATTTATTGCGTCTTATTTACATAAAATAACTTTTATTATAGGTATCGACTTGATTTTATTGTAATGGGGATTATTTCAATTCGACATAAAAAAATGCACAGAAATCCTTATGATATCGTTCATCGTTTTTGAGTTATTTCAATTGTTTTGCAACATTTCACGTTTTTGGCAGATTGCACAAACACGTAACACAAATTGTGAAAAGGCGTTTGCACCAACAAGCTGAGCCCTTGTTTGTTTGTTGCCAGAGCCCAGAATTGTTTTTATTTTTTCCGTAAAAATCATTTTTTGTAACAATTTTGTGAAATGTTGGTATTTAATAATAAATGTTTAGCAAAATAGTTTAGTAAATAAAAGTTGTCGAATTTTTGTAAAAAATATAATACAGTGTAACATTACTGAAGGCAGTTTCGGCCAAAAAAATGGTGAATTTTTGCAAAATTTCATAAAACATTTTTTTTTCTACTTGGGTCATAAAGCTGTTTGTCAGTAATTATATCTTGGCATGTGTGTAAATAGCTTGAACAAGTTCGTTGGCCAGGAAGATCAGGCTAGTTTTTTCTGGAACTTTTAAGTTTACTTTCAAAAAATGTTTGTACTGTTTGAAACAACAAAGATATTTTAATGAAATGTGGTACATTGTTACTACTATATAGGTTAACTCCTAACCAAATGTCCCTTTAGAAACAATACAAATTTGACATTAAAAATCTTTTTACGAAAATTCGCTACCATAACGCACTTGCTGCGTCCAGACATTTTTTTTAAATAACCAAGTAATTTATATAGATAAAATAATAACATTACTATGTTTTAGCGAAAAAAAAATCGCTGTTGCGACTTTTGAACAACATTTTTCAAATGAGTGAAATAAGCCCATTGGAAGCCATACCCGAGGTTAGACATACCAATGGAAAAATCAATAACGGTGACGTTATCTGCAACGTCACTGTCTGCATGCGTCATCCACGCCAATCAATCAATACTGATTGCATAATCCACAGTCCACGGGTATTAGAAGGATTATGAGAATTATGTCTGCTCAATTTCAAGTGCAACTACTAAAGAAACCAGCAGCTATGGTCGGCAAAACATCTACCAACGTCACGAAGTGAATTCGGTCACGGCAAAACACCTCGGAAATCATTTAGCATTCAAGATTTAATAACCTAAAAACTCTTCTAATTACCTGTATTTATTTATTCTTCCGCCACCATAATTTTACTTATAGGGCAAAATATAACTTTTTAGTGAATTTTTATTTAAAAAAATTCACTAATAGAGAGGTATCGATGGTGAGACTTTGCAAATTTTTTTTTCAAATGAGCGCGATTTAGGACCCCTAGAACCCATATCCGGGGTCAGTTTGAATTTTTATATGTTTATATATATATATATATATATATATATATATATATATATATATATATATATATATATATATATATATATATATATATATATATATATATATATATATATATATATATATATATATATATATATATATATATATATATATATCCGTCTGATAACTCAAAAAATAATTAACCGATTTCAATGAAACTCGGCAAGTGCCTTTCTTTTATTAATGGCTTCGATGAGTTCGTTAGGCAGGAAAATCGGACGGGTTTTTCCGGGAAAATTGATCTTTTCTTTAAAAAAAAAATTTTTCTCCGAAAATAACAAAGCTGTTTTAATGAAATTTACTATATATGTTGCACTGGGAGAGGACTTACTAAGTACTAAAATTCAACTTTCCAGTTTATAGAAAATAGAGTTATTCAAATTTTAAATTTTCTTTTGAAACAATTTTTTTTCTCCAAAAATTACAAAGTTATTTTAATGAAATTTGGTGGATATCTTGTCCTAGGAAATACCTTACTACCTACCAAAATTAAACTTTCTAAGATTATATAAAACCGAGTTAATCAAATTTTTATAGCTCACTGCATTGTTAAAATCAATGGTATTTTCCTCACTATTTTAAACACGTGGGTGGGGGACTGGCCGAATTCATTCTTAGTTGCTATTGATAGACTCATATTATCTGAATATGTTAAAAGACGTGGTATCTACTTCATTCCACAAATAAGTAAATTAAATCGATTGTCATAAAATATGTAGTGTATTAAGACTAAGGGAAAAAGAAATAAAACATATATAACTGTGCACATTTTGATTATATTTTAGGGTGTGCGGCGCACACCTAGCTCACTAGAGAAATCGCCACTGCTTGAGAGAGGTATTGTCACAGCATAATATCTTATTAAAGTTCATTTGTAAATAGGTGTGTGTCACTCAAAAAATAATAGGCCGATGTTGATAAAATTTGGCACGTAGCTTCCTTTTGTGAATGGCTTGGATAAGTTCGTTAGTCAAGAAAATCGGATGCGGATTTCTAGAAAAATTTTGAGTTTTCTTTCGAAAAAATGTTTTATCTCAAAAAACTAAAAAGCTATGATAACCAAATTTGGTAGGTAGGTTTACGATATAAAAAGTAAACTATACACCAAAATTTAGACTTGTATGTTACAAGAAAATAAAGTTATAATAAAATATTTTGTGCCAGATCATTTCTATGAAAATTCACTACCATAACGCACTTGCTGCGTCCAGGCTTTTTTTAGTTTTATTCGCTATTCATCTAACCATTATGAAACCCCATTATAATGAAAATAGCTACTACAGCGTATTTATTGTGTGGGAATCTTTTAATAAGTACAACTTGAGGTATGGATTTTTGATTAGAACGAACAAGTTGACAATATAACTGAGGTAGGTATATAAGCTATATAAGTATTATCATTTAGATGGTAATTACAGTAACTTGTTTATTATGCAACGAGGAACCACGGCAAATGTTAGATAAACGAGGAGTACGTAATGAAGACAGGCAGGTTAAAGTAAAGCGATTAGAAATGATAAACGAATGGACTGGACTAAGGATTAAGCTCTTCAAGACAGACATATTCGTATACGACCATAACCACGACCACGACCACGACCATCCAAGGAACTAACCGGACGACCCGTTTAAAATAATACCTTTAGATTTGATATATTGATCAATTAACGAGCAGACCAATTTAAACATAATTATAGCCTACCTGTATATTAGTTGCCCACATATATGAGGCATGATCATAGTTTAATCAAAAGTCACCACAGCTTTTTATATTAACAAAATCTGCTATTATAAATAAATTACCTACCATGAAAATATCACGTCCAAATGTTCCATTACCTACGTAAACAAACTCATACCTACTAATGTATTATTATACACACTAGACGCGAAATTATAAAGTCTGGACGCAGCAAATGCGTTATGGTAGTCAATTTTCATAAACTTGTTTTTAATTACTACATAATAGGATTTTTTTTTAATGAAAGCAGGCATCAAATTTGGTTACCAGTATAACCTACATACTGGAAGCAATATACCATAGGTATTTAATCAAAATGACTTTAATGTTTGACAAACGTACTAAAATTAACAAATAATATAAAGGAAAGCATCTCCGAATGCGTCATTTTCATAGGCCATATCATAATTATTGATATGCGCCAAAAAGGTGAAAAGTTGCAAAACAATTGAAATAACTCGAAAACAGGAACACTATATATAATTTTTTGACCATAGAGTCATATGTGTTTGACATTGACAGATTAGATATTAACTGTCAGCTCAGAACCAGCACGAACCGGGGCAATCCGACTATCTAATTCAAACAAAGCATTGTTTAATCTATTTGTAAATAAGTTTTATCTTTCTACACTCCTCCTCTATATGAACTTTAACTATCCCAAATCTCACACTCCCCCGTTCGCGCAATGTGCTTAAAAAGCGGTACAAATTTTATCTTCACGTATTAATATATAGATATTGAGCGCTACCGTAGACATTCTTCACCCTGTATATGTGGGTACTAGGGGGGCCACGTTTGCGTTGATTTGAAGAAATCTTCTCACAAGTCAAAATTCGCGGTCTCCTAAATAGCCAATTTTTTAATGTAAATTCGCTAAAAATTATAAACCATGAAACAATACACATTATAACTAAAACTACTGCCAAAGTATCAGAGAAAGGGTCTATTTGAAATGATTTTCTGTAAATATTTTAGTAAAATGAAGGACAATGATGGTTGAAGGTGAAGCTTAATGCTTTGTGAAACACGTTCCTTGTGACATTTTCTCTACATAACCCGTATTTATTTCCGGTTCTTTGTCTAAGTGTTGCAAAATTTTCACGTTTTAAATCGCCACTTTGGCGTTTTAATAATAAAAACTATAAAATTTTCAAAGTAATTTTTGCGGTATTTCTGGACCTTTTTGCGCCAAAAAACTGAATCTTGGCTTGTAATATACAATAGATTTTGTTATCCACATAAAATATTTTGGTTTTACGCATTTCACTGGTGTGGCACCCAATTTTTTTAAATGCCTATAACTTTTTCCTTCTAACCTAAAGGTATAAATTTTGGTATATAGTATACTTTTAGTGAATTTTCGTAGAAAAAATTCACTAATGGGGAGATCCCGACTTTTGAATTTTGAAAAAATTTTTGCAAATGAGCGCGAACTAGGACCCCTAGAACCCATATCCGGGATCAGTTTCAATTTTTATATGTTTGTTTATATATATATATATATATATATATATATATATATATATATATATATATATATATATATATATATATATATATATATATATATATATATATATATATATATATATATATATATATATATATATATATATATATATATATATATATATATATATATATATATATATATATATGTATGTATCACACCGTAAAACTCAAAAAATAATGGGCCGATTTTTATCAAGTTTGGTGAGTACCTTCATTTCGCAAGTGGCTTGGATAAGTTCGTTAGCCAGCCCGGAAAATTTTGCCTTTTCTTTCGGAAAAAAAATTATATCTCCGGAAATAATAAAGCTATGATAATCAAATTTGGTACACAAGTTTATGACATTAAAAGAAAACTATGTACCAAAATTTAGATTTCTGTGTAACAGGAAAATAAGGTTATAACAAATATTTGATGACAGATCATTTCTATGAAAATTAACTACCATAACGCACTTGCTGTGTCCAGACTTTTTAATTTACATTTGTTTTTATAGCTTTGTGTTTATTAGTGAATTTTCTTAAAAAAAATTCACTAATGAGGAGATCCCGACTTTTGAATTTGGAAACAATTTCTTCAAATGAGCGCTAATTAGGCCCCCCCAGAAAACATATCCGGGGTCAGTTTCAATTTTTATATGTTTATATATATATATATATATATATATATATATATATATATATATATATATATATATATATATATATATATATATATATATATGTGTGTGTGTGTGTGTGTGTGTGTGTGTGTGTGTGTGTGTGTGTGTGTGTGTGTGTGTGTGTGTGTGTGTGTGTGTGTGTGTGTGTGTGTGTGTGTGTGTGTGTGTGTGTGTGTGTGTGTGTGTGTGTGTGTGTGTGTGTGTGTGTGTGTGTATCACACCGATAACTCAAAAAATAATGGGCCGATTTTGATTAAATTTGGTGAAAAAATTCCTTCTGCAATTGGATTGGATAAGTTCGTTAGCCAGGAAAATCTGCCTAGGTTTTCCCGGAAAATTTTGTGTTTTCTTTCAAAAAAAATTATATCTCCGGAATTAACAAAGTAAGTGCAACCAAATTTTGTGCGCAGGTTTATATCCTTATAGGTAAGTTGTCTACCAAAATTTAGCTATGTAGGTCAAAAGACAAAAAACTCTGGACGCAGCAAGTGCGTTATGGTAGTGAATTTTCATAAAAATGTTTCTAATAGCAAATATGTTTTTTTAAGAAAGCCGACACCAAATTTGGTTACCAGTATAATTTATATATTAGAAACAATGTACCATATTTCATCAAAATAACTTTATTGTTTGAAAATGTACAAAAATTTCCGAAAGTAAACTTAAATTTTTCCCGAAAAAACTGGTTTTCTGGTCAACCTTATAGGTTAATAGCAAATTGATTCACAATTTGAAGCATTTAATGAAAATTCGCTACCATAACGCACTTGCTGCGTCCCGAATTTCTTTTCTTACAAAGATGTATTATATTTCGATGGAAAATACAAAAATGCAATAACATAGGGCGTGTTAGATAAAAAAAATTCACTAAAAAAAAAGAAAATTTGAATCACCAACGACTTATGGGCCACCCTGTAATTGTGGAAATATTTTTTAAGATGTAGCTTAAGACACCCTACAATTAATGTATACAACTTTTTTTGTAACTTGAATAATAACGGAAATATTGCGCTTTAATGATTTTTTAAGATAATTCGACAAAAATGATATACCATTAAACGATAAACTCTATAGCCAACACTACTGCTAAAGTATCAGAGAAAGGGTCTATTTGAAATGAATTTTCTGGGAATATTTTAGTAAAATGAAGGACAATGACGATTGAAACTAAGAGCTTAGGCTTTGTAAAACATTATTCTTGAGACATTTTCCTTCCATAGATCATATTAATTTCAGGTTCATTGCCTAAATATTAACAATTTTGACGTTTAAAATCGCGACTTTGACGTTTTGAGGAAAACCCAATTTTTTTTTTTTTTAATGCCTGTAACTTTTTTATCCTTTAACCGACAGCGCTAAATTTTGGTTGGTAGCTTACATATAACGATATAAACCCGTGTACCAAATTTTGTTGCCCTTACTTTGTTAATTCCGGAGAAATAATTTTTTTTTCGATTTTTTTCGAAAAAAAACACAAAATTTCCCGGGAAAACCTCGGCGGATTTTCCTGGATAACGAACTTATCCAAGCCACTCGCGAAAGGAAGGTACTCACCAAATTTTATCAAAATCGGTCCATTATTTTTTTAGTTATAGGTGTGACACATAAATATATAAACATATATATATATATATATATATATATATATATATATATATATATATATATATATATATATATATATATATATATATATATATATATATATATATATATATATATATATATATATATATATATATATATATATATATATATATATATATAAACATATAAAGTCTGAAACCGACCTCGGATTTGGGTTCCAGGGGTCCTAAATAGCGCTCATTTGAAGAAATTTTTTCAAAATTCAATAGTCGAGATCTCCTCATTAGTGAATTTTTTTTAAGAAAATTCACTAAAAAGTTATAGGCATTTAAAAAAAAGGGGTTTTCCTCAAAACGTCAAAGTGGCGATTTAAAATGTCAAAATTGGCAACATTTAGGCAAATAACTTGAATCTAATACGGGCTATAGAAATAAAATGTCCCAAGAAGGATGTTTTACAAACCCTAAAGTCTTAGTTTCAACCGTCATTGTCCTTCATTTTACTAAAATAATTGCAGAAAATTCATTTCAAATAGACCCTTTCTCTGATGCTTGGCAGTAGTCTTAGCTATAGAGTTTATCGTTTAATGGTATATAATTTTTGTCGAATTTTCGTAAAAAAATCAATAAAGCTCAATATATCCGTTATTATATAAGATATGAAAAAAATTTGTATATATTAATTATAAGGTGTCTTGACCTACATCTTAAAATAATATTTCTACAATCACAGGGTGGCCCATAAGTCGTTGGTGATACAAATTTCCTTTTTAGTGAATTTTCGTAGAAAAAATTCACTAATGGGGAGATCCCGACTTTTGAATTTTTAAAAATTTTTGCAAATGAGCGCGAACTAGGACCCCTAGAAGCGATATCCGGGGTCAGTTTGAATTTTTATATGTTTATATATGTTTATATATATATATATATATATATATATATATATATATATATATATATATATATATATATATATATATATATATATATATATATATATATATATATATATATATATATATATATATATATATATATATATATATATATATATATATATATATATGTATCACACCGATAACTCAAAAAATAATGGGCCGATTTTGATAAAATTTGGCATGTACGTTTCTTTTGTAAATGGCTTGGATAGGTTCGTTAGTCAGGAAAATCGGATGAGGTTTTCCGGGAAAATTTTGAGTTTTTATTCCAAAAAAATTCTTATCTCAAAAAGTAATAAGCCGATTTTAATAAAATTTGGCATGTACCTTCCTTTTGTAAATGGCTTTGACAAGTTTGTTAGTCAGGAAAATAGGACGAGGTTTTCCAGGAAAATTTTGAGTTTTCATTCGAAAAATTTTTTTTTCTCAAAGAATAATAGGCCGATTTTGATAAAATTTGGCATGTACCTTCCTTTTGTAAATGGCTTTGATAAGTTCGTTAATCAGAAAAATCGAACGAGGTTTTCCGGAAAAATTGAGTTTTCATTTGAAAAAAATTTTTATCTTAAAAAATAAAAAATCTATGATAACCAAATTTGGTAGGTATGTTTACGATATAAAAAACTCCGGACGCAGCAAGTGCGTTATGGTAGTGAATTTTCCTAAATATGTTTTTATTGCAAATATGTCTGTTTTCTTTTTATTTAAGAAAGCAGGCATCAATTTTGGTTACCAGTATAACCTTACAGTAAAAACAATGTGCCATGTTTCATAAAAATAACTTTATTGTGTGAAAATCTACAAAAATTTCCAAAAGTAAACTTAAAGTGTTCCCGAAAAAACTCGTTTCTTGGTCAACCTTATAGATTAATAGCAAATTGAGCTGTTCAAATATGAAGCATTTGATCAAAATTCGCTACCATAACGCACTTGCTGCATCCAGAATTTATTTTCTTACAAACATGCATTATATTTCGATGGTAAATGCAAAAATTCAACAACATAAGGCGTGTTTGATTAAAAAAATAAGAAAATTTGTATTACCAACGACTTATGGGCCACCCTATGATTGTAGAAATATTTTTTTAAGATGTAGCTCAAGACACCCTATAAGTAATATATAAAAAAAAATTTATATCTTGTATAATAACGGATATATTGAGCTTTATTGATTTTTTTAAAGAAAATTCGACAAAAATTATATACCATTAAATTATAAACTCTATAGCTTAGGCTACTGCCAAGCATCAGAGAAAGGGTCTATTTTAAATGAATTTTCTGGAAATATTTTAGTAAAATGAAGGACAATGACGGTTGAAACTAAGATTTCAGGGTTTGTAAAACATTCTTCTTGAGACATTTTCTTTCCACAGCCCGTACTAGATTCAAGTTATTTGCCTAAATGTTGCCAATTTTTGACGTTTTAAATCGCAACTTTGACATTTTGAGGAAAATCCCAATAAATTTTTATTTAAATGCCTATAACTTTTTTGTCTTTTGATCTACAGAGCTAAATTTTGGTAGGTAGCTTACTTATAATAATATAAACCCGCGCATTAAATTTGGTTGCCCTTACTTTGTTAATTTTGGAGATATGAATTTTTTTCGAAAGAAAACTCAAAATTTTTCGGGAAAACCTGGGCCGATTTTCCTGGCTGACGAACTTATCCAAGCCATTTGTAAAAGGAAGGTACTCACCAAATTTAATCAAAATCGGCCCATAATTTTTTGAGTTATCGGTGTGATACATATATATATATATATATATATATATATATATATATATATATATATATATATATATATATATATATATATATATATATATATATTATATATATATATATATATAAACATATAAATATTGAAACTGACCCCGGATATGTGTTTTGGGGGCCTAATTAGCGCTCATTTGAAGAAATTTTTTCAAAATTCAAAAGTCGAGATCTCCTCATTAGTGAATTTTTTTTAAGAAAATTCACTAAAAGTAAACTATGCACCAAAATTTAGATTTCTATGTTACAAGAAAAAAAAGTTATAATAAAATATTTTGTGCCAGATCATTTCTATGAAAATTCACTACCATAACGCACTTGCTGCGTCCAGAGGTTTTTTTAATCAAACACGCCTTATGTTATTGCATTTTTGCATTTTCCCTCGAAATATAATGCATGTTTGTAAGAAAAGAAATTCTGGACGCAGCAAGTGCGTTATGGTAGCGAATTTTGATCAAATGTTTCATATTTGAACAGCTCAATTTGCTATTAACCTATAAGGTTGACTAAGACACGTGTTTTTTCGGGAACACTTTAAGTTTACTTTTGGAAATTTTTGTACATTTTCACACAATAAAGTTATTTTGATGAAACATGGCACATTGTTTTAGTGAATTTTCTTAGAAAAAATTCACTAATGAGGAGATCTCGACTTTTGAACTTTGAAAAAATTTCTTCAAATGAGCGCGATCTAGGACCCCTAGAACCCATATCCGGGGTCAGTTTCAATTTTTATATGTTTATATATATATATATATATATATATATATATATATATATATATATATATATATATATATATATATATATATATATATATATATATATATATATATATATATATATATATATGTATCACACCGATAACTCAAAAAATAATGGGCCGCTTTTGATAAAATTTGGCATGTGCCTTTCTTTTGTAAATGGCTTGGATAAGTTCGTTAGTCAGAAAAATCGGACGAGGTTTTCCGGGAAAATTTTGAGTTTTCATTCGAAAAAAATTCTTATCTCAAAAAGTAATAAGCCGATTTTAATAAAATTTGGCACGTACCTTTCTTTTGTAAAGGGCTTTGACAAGTTTGTTAGTCAGAAAAATCGGACGAGGTTTTCCGGGAAAATTTTGAGTTTTCATTCGAAAATAATTTTTATCTCAAAGAATAATAGGCCGATTTTGATAAAATTTGCTATGTACCTTCCTTTTATAAATGACTTTGACAGGTTCGTTAATCAAAAAAATCGGACGAGGTTTTCCGGGAAAATTTTGAGTTTTCATTTGAAAAAAAATTTTATCTTAAAAAATAAAAAATCTATAATAACCAAATTTGGTAGGTAGGTTTACGATATAAAAAGTAAACTATACACCAAAATTAAGATTTCTGTTACAAGAAAAAAAAGTTATAATAAAATATTTTGTGCCAGATCATTTCTATGAAAATTCACTACCATAACGCACTTGCTGCGTCCAGGCTTTTTACTATATAGGTTATACTGGTAACCAAATTTGATGCCTGCTTTCTTAAAAAAAAAACACATATTTGTTATTAAAACATTTTTATTAAAATGCACTACCATAACGCACTTGCTGCGTCCAGAATTTTTTAATAATTGAGTTGCTAAACCATTCGTAAATGGAGTTAAAGCAAAATAAATTATTGTCTATCTATCTATCTATATATATATATATATATATATATATATATATATATATATATATATATATATATATATATATATATATATATATATATATATATATATATATATATATATATATATAAACAGGCAAACTGACATCGGACCTGGGTTCTAGTGGCCTTCATTCGCGCTCATTTGAAGAAATTCCCCTAAAGTCTTACCATCCATATCTCTCGATTAGCGAATTTTCGTAATGAAACGCGTACTGTCACGAAGATTCGCTAAAATCCTAATTGTAAGAAAACAATCGGTTACAATAATTTCGTCATATTTAAAATTCAACAGATTTCCTAAAAATCAATGATCATCATTACAGTCCAAAGGTCTAAAGCAATGGCGATATCGATATCTCTATATTAGCGAATTTTCTTAATGAAACGCGCAATGTCAAGAACATTCGCTCAAATCCTAATTGTAATAAAATAATCGGTTACAACCGGTTACAATAATTACGTGATATTAAAAATTCAACAAATTTCCTAAAAATCAATTATCATCATTACAGTCTAAAGGTCTAAAGCAATGTCGCCCTGTCATCGCAACCAGGAACTCTGTTCATTTCATTGTTTCTACACTTCATAAATTCTGCCACGGTTTCACCTCGGTTTATCACTTCCCTTTTAGTGAATTTTCTTTAAAAAACCATATATATATATATATATATATATATATATATATATATATATATATATATATATATATATATATATATCACACCGATAACTCCAAAAAATAATAAGCGGACTTTGATAAAATTTGGCATGTGCCTTCCTTTTGTAAGTGGCCTCGATAAATTCGTTAGGCAGGAAAATCGAACTAGGTTGTCCCGGAAAATTTTGGGTTTCCGTCCAGAAAAAATTTTATCCCCAAAAATAAAAAAGCTATAATCAACTTTGGTACACGAGTTTATGACATTAAAAGGATACGATATACCAAAATTTAGATTTCTATGTTACAGGGGAAAAAGTTATAAAAAAATATTTGGTGCCAGATCATTATATGAAAATTCACTACCATAACGCACTAGCTGCTCCCAGACTTTTTTTCCAGTATGCATGTTTCAAATAATATTATCAGAAAGTTATGTTATTATTTCCCAGAATATATCCACTAAAATTTGCCTTCCTCTCAATTTTTTCAGCAAGCATCTTTATTTTCTTACCTGTTCTATTGCACTTTTATTTGTTTTTTCCCCTCCGTACGTACAACATGATAAATCTCTTCATCAGGTCCAAATTAATGTGTTTATCAGTGAGAAGGGTTATGTGTCCATTGAATGCTTGCTTTACCATCGCGAGTCTCCTTCTCATATAATTGCAAACACGTCAATGAATCTCAAAAATGATGCTGCAGGAACCCTATTAACCAACCGAAGAGATGGTAAAATTAAACAGAAGGTGTTAATAATTGAGTCATCATAGTTGAATGCTACTTGATTTCTGGATATTCGTTGTTGCGAATGGTGACATTATTGGTTCCTCGCGTCTCGTAGCTGTGATAGTCGGTTGGTAGGCGGTATGCCAATACCACCTATAGTACTGTAAGGTGGTATTGGGTAGGCAACTCAGCTAGGTGGTTGGGTATCTGGAGCTCTTTAAAAAGAGTTCTACAACTGTGGTACTTCAACATGCCAACCATAGTTCAGAAAGCCCCCCTTTGCTTCATAAACACCGTATTACTCCCAGAAAAATTACCCCATAACAGTAATATGTATTGAATGTAAGCAAGCAACATAAAAGCCTCACGGAGAAGAAATTGCTTTCATTCTTCCGAGTGCAAGTGTGTCAGATGCGAGTTTCTTTGTCAGTAAAGCAAATATGACTAGGTCATATTAGTGCACTTTCCGGTGCAACCCCCATAGTATAAGTATTTTGACTGCAAACAGAAAATGCAGCTTCTATGTCTTCTTCTCTCAGTGATTTTTCTGTTTATTTTTTGCTGCACTGGACCAGATAGAACCAAAACGGTGACGTCATCTGCACTTAATGCTATCTTTTGACAGGCAATACTTTTTGGTAAATAAATAATATATATATATATATATATATATATATATATATATATATATATATATATATATATATATATATATATATTCCCTTACATCAGAGAAATGTAGTTTATTTAATATCATGCTATGGTTGACTGGCTCAAATGCCTTACTGAGATAAGGCATACAAGTTCTAATCTCAAGTTAATAAAAACGTCAGGCAGTCACGTCAGTTAGATGCTTACGAAAGTATATATGTATCGTTAGAAATTTGAATAAAAATGTTTCAATCAACAGGGTAGGCCCGGTTCTATGTAGTCCATTGTTCGAACTGTTATCTTAATAATCAGTGTGTCCTTCTTAGGAGAAATATTTGATAACGACACACAGTATTACAAAAGCAGGTCTTAATTACAGTTTTAATTACAGGGATTTAAGACTCAACACTCGGGGTCTGACTGTACAGCTTCGTAGAGGACGCTGTTCGCAACTACTTGGCAATTAACAGAAATAGTAGTTCTAATCTTTATTCGCTTAGTTTATTCATCCCTCTCATGACGCTAACTTCGTTAGCAAAACGATTGTCAGGTCTAAAAACTCTATTGTGATGAATTGGGTGCTCCAAATAATTATTATTAACAATAAATGGTCTAAAAATATAATTTATCGGCCACGAAACGAAGAAAATGTCTTCAAATGGGTGCGAACCAGGGTTTCTAAAACCCATATCCAAGGTACTTTTTGATATGTCATTATATTTTCTTTACACATATACGTATTTATTTGATGTTTGGACTGAGTTACTAACAAATAAGTGTTCGTGTACCTATAATTAATATTAGCAATATTTTTCACATCTCGAGAAATGCACAAATAATAGATAGGTAGGTATGAAGAAAGTGTCAAATTTATAAAGAACTATACCTGTTCGGACGTTGACAAGTTCACACACACACACACACACACACACACACACACACACACATATATATATATATATATATATATATATATATATATATATATATATATATATATATATATATATATATATATATATATATATATATATATATATATATATATATACATATAAAAATTGAAACTGACCCCGGATATGGGTTCTAGGGGTCCTAGTTCGCGCTCATTTGCAAAAAATTTTTCAAAATTCAAAAGTCGGGATCTCCTCATTAGTGAATTTTTTTTACGAAAATTCCCTAATAATAGTAAAAACTCTGGGCGCGGCAAGTGCGTTATGGTAGTGAATTTTCATAAAAATGTTTTTATTGCAAATATGTGTGTTTTCTTTTTAAGAAAGCAGGCATCAATTTTGGTTACCAGTATAACCTATATAGTAAAAACAATGTGCCATGTTTCATAAAAATAACTTTATTGTGTGAAAATGTACAAAAATTTCCAAAAGTAAACTTAAAGTGTTCCCGGAAAAACTCATTTCTTGGTCAACCTTATAGGTTAATAGCAAATTGGGCTATTCAAATATGAAGCATTTGATCAAAATTCGCTACCATAACGCACTTGCTGCATCCAGAATTTCTTTTCTTACAAACATGCATTATATTTCGATGGAAAATGCAAAAATGCAATAACATAAGGCGTGTTTGATTAAAAAAAAAGAAAATTTGTATCACCAACGACTTATGGGCCACCCTGTGATTGTAGAAATATTTTTTTCTTCTTGTATAATAACGGATATATTGAGCTTTATTGATTTTTTACGAAAATTTGACAAAAATTATATACCAATAAACTCTATAGGTAAGACTACTGCCAAGCATCAGAGAAAGGGTCTATTTGAAATAAATTTTCTGGAAACATTTTAGTGAAATGAAGGACAATGACGGTTGAAACTAAGACTTCAGGGTTTGTAAAACATCCTTCTTGAGACATTTGATTTCCATAGCCCGTATTAGATTCAAGTTATTTGCCTAAATATTGCCGATTTTGACGTTTTAAATCGCAACTTGACGTTTTGGGGAAAACCCCAATTTATGTTTCTTTAAATGCCTATAAGTTTTTTGTCTTTAGACCTACATAGCTAAATTGGTAGGTGACTTACCTATAAGGATATAAACCCGCGTACCAAATTTGATTGTCCTTACTTTGTTAATTCCGGAGATACAAATTTATTTCGAAAGAAAACACAAAATTTTCCGGGAAAACCTGGGCAGATTTTCCTGCCTAACGAACTTATCCAAGCTATTTGCAAAAGAAAATTCACTAATAGTACTATCGTTTGAATATCATGAAGTGAAGTATAATGTATAAAAACGAAGGGGAACGGGGAAAGCTGCGAGAGGAAGAGGAAGACGATGGAGGCATCGAATCGGTATTTGTACAGCTACGGGGCTCGAATCCATGGGTCCGGGCCATACGGGGAGCGGGGAACAAACACTAGATCCTTCGACTGTTTTAACAGTGAGAATGTGAGAAATGTTTATAGGCAAAGAAAGTTAGCGGTCCAAGAGGAAAAGGGGGTATTTGAAGGGCTGCATGCTGCATAGAATTTGTTGCGTTGTCCCCAAGCACTGCCCATACAAAACAGAACAGTAATAATTTTTTGTTTATCTGTTAAACGAAGTATCAGATTTAGTTTTAGTTGTTCTAGTGGAGTTACCTAAAACATCGTTTAAAAGTTGCGTTTGCATTAAAATATAAAAGTTAGTCGTAGAAGCTACGTTATGGTAGGTAATTTTCATAAACATTTCTTTCAATACTAAATACTCATGTTCGCAGAAAAAAATCACGACTTGAATTTTTACACAATTTTTCACTCAAATGGACGTGAATACTAGGAATATATATATATATATATATATATATATATATATATATATATATATATATATATATATATATATATATATATATATATATATATGTATGTATGTGTGTGTGCATAAACTCTGAAACTGACCGCATATGTAGGTTCCAGGGATCCTAGTTCACGCTCATTTGAAGAATGTTGTAAAAATTCAAGTCGCGCTTTTTTTCTGCGAACATGAGTATTTAGTATTGAAAGAAATGTTTATGAAAATTAACTACCTAAACGCACTTTCTACGACTAACTTTTAAACAAACGCAACTTTTAAACGATGTTTTAGGTACCTACACTAGAACAACTAAATCAGATACTAATTATTACTGTTCTGCTGTTCTGTTTTGTATGGCTATATATATATATATATATATATATATATATATATATATATATATATATATATATATATATATATATATATATACATATATATATATATATATATATATATATATATATATATATATATATATATATATATATATATATATATATACACACATATATATAAACACGATAACTCAAAAAAATAGTGAACAACGATTTTATGAAACATGGCACGTGTGTTCCCTCAGTAAATGGCTTGGATAAGTTCGTTAGCCAGGAAAATCTGACCAGGTCTTCTGGAAAAATTTTGGGTATTCTTACGGTAAATGTTTGTATCTTCGGAAATAACAAAGATAGTGTAACCAAATTTGATACGCAAAAAATCAAATTTATAGGTAAAAAGAAAAAAGTTGTAAGCATTAAAAAAATGTTGGTTGCACTGAAGTTAAAAAGGCACACAAGATCAAAATATTATATTATGTGGTTAACTAAATCTATCAAATATTACAAAAGGTTTCTTTATGCAACAAGGTTAGAAAACAAAAGCGTGTTATGAACAAATATTGCAAAAAGTCTGGACGCAACAAGTGCGTTATGGTAGTGAATTTTCATGGAAATGATCTGGTACCAAATATTTTATTGTAACTTTTTTTTTCTTGTAACATAGAAATCTAAATTTTGGTGTATAGTTTGCCTTTTAGATCGTAAACTTACCTATCAAATTTGGTTAGCATAGCTTTTTTTACTTTTTGAGATAAGAAATTTTTACGAAAGAAAACTCAAA
Organism: Tillus elongatus; assembly: GCA_964006375.1. NCBI lineage: Eukaryota > Metazoa > Arthropoda > Insecta > Coleoptera > Cleridae > Tillus > Tillus elongatus. Next base: position 134,789,523 of record OZ023269.1, read on the forward strand.
ATATTCCCGGAAAACCTCGTCTGATTTTTTGTCTAACGAACTTATCCAAGCCACTTACAAAAGGAAGGTACATGCCAAATTTTATCAAAACCGGCCTATTATTTTTTGAGTTATCGGTGTGATACATATACACATACATACATACATACATACATACATATATATATATATATATATATATATATATATATATATATATATATATATATATATATATATATATATATATATATATATATATATATATACATACATACATACATACAGGGTGGCGCATTGAAAACGAAACAGACCGATTTGCGTCCAGAGAAATTTTTTTTTAAGAAACGCTGAAACACGTCAATCTTAATATTGAGGGGGACATGTTTTGACATAAAACTCAACTTTTTCACATCAACCCCTTAAGGGTGGTGATAACAACCTTTATATTTTAAATAGGGAACATGGGTCGAGTGTTACATCATTTGAAAGCTCTTTCTTTTGTGAATTCAGCACACTAATTTTTTTGGAAGGTTTATCAACTCGTTTAAAAATTTTTCACAGTTGGAATTGCAAGATCGTATTTCATTCATTGTGATAAGAAATGCACTAATGAGTCAATTTTTCGTTAAAAAAACTAAGAAACAAAACCAAACGTTCAAAAATGTTTATTTAGTTGTTGACCACCAGCTTCCATACAAAAGTACAAAATATGTTCAAAACGAGCTCTGACATTTTGGAGCATTTGTGGAGTTATTAGACGGCATTCTTCAACAATGCGTCGTCGTAATTCTTCCAGAGACTCTGGTTCTGTTGCGTAAATTCTACTCTTTAAATGACCCCATAGAAAGAAGTCTAAAGGAGTTAAATCCGATGATCTACGGGGCCACTCAATAGCACCTCTACGCCCAATCTATTGCTCTCGAAACTCTCTGTTCAAAAACTCCCTAACATGTTGTGGAAAATGCGAAGGAGCTCCATCTGGTTGAAACACTAATTGATTTTCTTGATAGCGATCATCACTTTTAACAATGTAAATTAGTAGAGGGTAAACGATATCTTCTAGTAACTCCAAATACGATTCGCCACTCAAATTGCCATCAAGAAAAATTGGTCCGATTAGACGGTCTCCAAAAATGCCAGTCCAGACAATCAATTTCTGTGGTGTTTGAGTGTGGACTTCGTGAAAATTTCTTGGATTATTATCTGCCCAATAACGACAATAATGACGATTGACTGTAGAGTTTAATAAAAACGTACACTCGTCTGAAAAACAGATATTGAACAGAAAGTTCCCGTTATCAGCTATTCGTGCAGTCATAACTTCACAAAACTCCAGCCGCCGATCAAAATCATCTTCATTCAGTTGTTGTACAAGATGAATTTTATACGGGTGAAATTTATGATGCTTCAATATTCGCAGAATAGTTTTTCTTTTGATGTTTGAAACAGTGGCCAATTTTCTCGTGCTCAATGTTGGGTCTGCATCAATGTGTCCTAAAACTTCAATCTCAGTAGTCTCATTTCTAATCGGAAATTCACGTTTAGGATCCCGTTTTTTGTTAGCTACTAAACCACTTTGTCGGAACTTTGCAACTAACTCAAAAATGTATTTTCTGTTAACATGTCTGTTCGGATGTCGTTCATTAAACAAATTTGCGGTACGGTTGGCACAGTCATCGTTTTTGAAAAAAGAGTAATTTTTTCAACGCTTTCTTCTACAGAATACACCATTGTGAAATTAATTTTTGGTAGTGCTATCAAGTATCAAACCGACCGATAAACTGAAATAATAAACCGCATTTCTCTCATTCCGATAAGAAATGTTCTGATAGTCAATTTTTTGTTTACAAACCAACAAAACATTGACTATCAGCACATTTCTTATCGGAATGAGTGAAATGCGTTTTTGCATCTTCAGCTGTGAATAATTTTTAAACCAGTTGATAAAACTTCCAAAAAAATTTGTGTGCTGAATTCAGAAAAGAAAGCTTTGAAATGATGTAACACTCGACCCATGTTCCCTATTTAAAATATAAGGGTTGTTATCACCACCCTTAAGGGGTTGATGTGACAAAGTTGAGTTTTATGTCAAAACATGTCCCCCTCAATATTAAAAAAGTTCGGGACGCAGCAAGTGCGTTATGGTAGTGAATTTTCATTAAAATGTTTTTAATAGCAAATATGTGTTTTTTTTTTTAGAAAGCAGGCATCAAATTTGATTACCAGTATAACATATATAGTTAAAACAATGTGCCATGTTTCATCAAAATAACTTTATTGTTTGAAAACGTACAAAAATGTTCGAAAGAAAAAATCCATTTCTTGGTCAACCTTATAGGTTAATAGCAAATTGAGCTTTTCAAATATGAAGCATTTAATCAAAATTCGCTACCATAACGCACTTGCTGCGTCCAGAATTTCTTAACTTACAAACATGCATTATATTTCGATGGAAAATGCAAAAACATAAGGCATTTTCGACTAAAAAAAGATTATTTGTATCATAAAAGGACTTATGGGCCACCCTGTGATTGTAGAAATATTTTTTTAAGATGTAGCTCAAGACACCCTATAATTAATGTATACAATATTTTTTCATATATTGTATAATAACGGATATATTGAGCTTTATTGATTTTTTACGAAAATTCGACTAAAATTATATACCATTAAACGATAAACTCTATAGCTAAGGCTACTGCCAAGCATCAGAGAAAGGGTCTATTTGAAATGAATTTTCTGGAAATATTTTCTTTCCATAGCCCGTATTAGATTCAAGTTCTTTGCCTAAATGTTGCGAATTTTGACGTTTTTAATTGTCACTTTGACGTTTTGAGGAAAACCCCAATTTATTTTTCTTTAAATGCCCATAACTTTTTTGTCTTTTTACCTACAGTGCTAAATTTTGGTAAGTAGCTCACCTATAACGATATAAACCAGCTTGGTTGGCCCTTACTTTGTTAATTTCGGAGATATAATTTTTTTTTAAAGAAAACCTCGGCACATATAAAATTGAAACTGATACCGGATATGTGTTCTGGGGGGCCTAATTAGCGCTCATTTGAAGAAATTTTTTGAAAATTCAAAAGTCGGGATCTCCTCAACAGTGAATTTTTTTTAAAGAAAATTCATTAATAAAATTGACGTGTTTCAGCGTTTCCTAAAAAAAAATTATCTGGACGCAAATCGGCCTGTTTCGTTTTCAATGCGCCACCCTATATATAGATATATATATATATATATATATATATATATATATATATATATATATATATATATATATATATATATATATATATATATATATATATATATATATATAAACATATAAAAATTGAAATTGACCCCGGATATGGGTTCTAGCGGTCCTAGTTCGCGCTCATTTACAATTTTTTTTTCAAACTTCAAAAGCCGGGATCTCCCCATTGGTGAATTTTTTCTAGGAAAATTCAGTAAAATGTGTGTTTAACCAGGTGTTAAATTTCGGTTTCAATAACTACTGCTTTTTATTTGACCAAAATAATTGCAGAAAATTTATTTGAAATAGACCTTTCTGTGATGTTTTGGCAGCAGCTTAAATATAGTTTCTAATTTAAACGTGTTACTACTACTACTGCCACCACCCACCACGGCATTACCATAAAAGGGTAGGCGCACCAGCCTATGGTACGTATTTCCTAACAATATTTCTTTATGCACTTCTGTGCTGACATGCTATGCCACATTCATATGTATTTTGCGATAGTGACAGAAGCATCATTTTAATACCTAACTGGAATGTAGCCACACAATCAGAAAGACTGGTTTGTATTTTACTGTACATTAAATACTACAGGACTTTCAGGAAGATAAAAGTTATTTTTTTATTATAACGTATGTGGAGGTGGAACAAACAATGTGTAAAGGGTGACTATGTAGAAAAACATGTCTTTATTTATACGTTATAAAGATAATAAATAATGTAACTTTTGACACTATACAGTTTTACTCGATTGTAGGTATGTACGCTACGTTTTACATAGTCCGTATAAGTTTTAATAATTATCCATTTAATATTAGCTTGCGATTTTACTCTTGAGAAGACAGAATGAGTATCCGAGTTCGCCGGCCGAGTAACCTGCTGTTAAGTTCGGACTTTGAAGTCCCTGATTCGAGTCCCGCGTTCAGACAGTCTGCTTTTTTAGTGAATTTTCTTTAAAAAATTAACTAAGGAGATCACGACTTTTGAATTTTTAAAAAAATTCTTTAAATAAGCGCGAACCAAGCCCCCTAGAACATATATCCGGGGACAGTTTCAATATTTTATGTATATATATATATATATATATATATATATATATATATATATATATATATATATATATATATATATATATATATATATATATATATATATATATATATATATATGCTAAATAAATTCTTTTTGCAAGTGGCTTGGATAGAAGTTCGTTAGCCAGGAAAATCGGACCAGCTTTTCCGGGAAAATTTTAGGTTTTCTTCTGGAAAAAATACATATCTTCGGAAATAACAAAACTATGACAACCACATTTGGCAAGCTGGTTTATGTTGAAAATGTCTAATGGTGCGCCAAAATTTAGGTCCCTATGTTGAAAAGAAAAAAAGTTATAGGCACTTAATGAAGCAAAATTTTAGGGCCACTAAAAGTCAGAGAAGACGCAATACCAAAATATTGTATGTGTTAAACAAAATCCATTAAATGTTACAGACAACGTTTATCTTTTCATGGTGCAAAAAGTTCAGGAAGTACGGTACTTTGATTATATTATAGCAGTTTTCTAATACCGTACTCACTACGTACATATATTTACGCTAAAAGTAGAAAAATAAACAAACTACAAAAAATTAAACCGAGGCACTAAAAACCTAAAAATAACTGGATTACAAGTTTCATTTAAAAGATAAATATTAATTTAAATGAAATATTATATGCGCTGCCTACGTATCTGTTTGAAATCGGTGCCAAGTGCGAAACACAATAATACTTAGCGATATAAACACCGTAATTAATAACGGATGATAATTGCAATGAAATACCCAAATATGTTGTTAATGATCAAAGACCAATCCACGCTTAGGCATTCCGTCGTGGGCGCGGAGAAACATGCGATGTGGAGGGAGTGGATCTAGCATATCTACCTACTACCAGCTGGTTTGGTACCGACTTCAAACAGATAAGTAGGTAGCGCATATATTTCATAAAATACATTTTAGTCTTTTGAATTAAACCCGCATCCAGTTATTTTTAGCTTTTCAGTATCTGTTTTGAAGTTGGTTTACATTTTTTTAAAGTTTGTTTATTAAATTTAGACAATAGGTCGCATTCTCCACCGTCAAACTTCTGAAAGTACCTCAGCGCAGTCTTACTAAGGGTGGCGTGCGGGTTCCATACCATCACTACGCAGGCAGTTTACGTGTTGACGGGCGTCGTACCCATAGACCTGTTAGTGGAGGAAAGATGTTTCCTACATAAGGCGAGGGAAGTGAGAATAGAAGCTAATCTGGCTGTGAGAAGCCGAACCATGGAGAAGTGGCAAGAAAGATGGTCCCAAAACACCACGAAGGGACAATGGACACAAAAAGATTGATTCCAAATCTGACAGACTGGATGAAATGCGACCACAAAGAAATACATTCCTGGCTCACATAATTACTTACCGGCCACTGATACTTCAGATCCTACGCCAAACGCATGGGAAAGTTAGATGTATGTACTGCGGGGAAGAGGCACGGTAGAACACTGCATTTTTGTTTGCGTAAAGTTCGACAAGATGAGAAGTACCACCCTCAACTCTGCAGGAATACACGATATCGACGAGCTGGTATTATCTTTGCGACATATCTTCACGAGTGTAGAGCTGTCTTTTCTTCTTCTCCTTCCACTTTTTCGCTACTTTCCCCAACTGCTTTGAGCGATTAGGGACTCAGGCAATCTAGTTGGTGGTTTTTAGTGAATTTTCTTTAAAAAATTCACTAATGAGGAGATCCCGAATTTTGAAACAATGTCTACAAATGAGCGCTAATTAGGCCTCCTAGAACACATATCCGGGGTCAGTTTCGATTTTTATATGTTAGCCATGAAAATCGGCCCAGGTTTTTCCGGAAAATGTTGTGTTTGGAAATAACAAAGTAAGGGCAACCAAATTTGGTATACGAGTTTATATCGCTATAGGTAAATTACCTACCAAAATTTAGCTATATAGGTCAAAAGACAAAAAAGTTATAGGCATTTAAAGAAACATAAATTGGGGTTTTCCTCGAAACGTCAAAGTCGCGATTTAAAACGTCAAAATTGGCAACATTTAGGCAAATAACTTGAATCTAATACGGGCTGTGGAAATAAAAAGTCTCAAGAAGAATGTTTTACAAACCCTGAAGTCTTAGTTTCAACCGTCATTGTTCTTCATTTTACTAAACTGTTTCCAGAAAATTCATTTCATATAGACCCTTTCTCTGATGCTTGGCAGTAGTCTTAGCTATAAAGTTTATCGTTGAATGGTATATAATTTTTGTAGAATTTTCAAAAATCAATAAAGTTTAATATATGCGTTATTATACAAGATATGAAAAAAATTGTATACATTAATTATAGGGTGTCTTGAGCTACATCTTAAAAAAATATTTCTACAATCACAAGCTGGCCCATAAATCGTTGGTGATACAAATTGTCTTTTTCTTTTTAGTCGAACACGACTTATGTTATTGCATTTTCCATTGAAATATAATGCATGTTTGTAAGAAAAGAAATTCTGAACGCAGCAAGTGCGTTATGGTAGCGAATTTCGATTAAATGCTTCATATTTGAAAAACTCAACTTCCTATGAACCTATAAGGTTGACCAAAAAAGGGTTTTTTGGGGAACACTTTAAGTTTACTTTCGAAAATTTTTGTCCATTTTCAAACAATAAAGTTATTTTGGTGAAATATGGCACATTGTTTTTACTATATAGGTAATACTGGTAACAAAAATGCCTGCTTTCTTAAAAAAACATACACACATATTTGCTATTTAAAACATTTTTATGAAAATTCACTACCATAACGCACTTGTTGCGTCCAGACTTTTTTTCGCTTCGCCAGTTCTTGTGTCTCTCTTTTATGGTCATAGCTTGTCGGTCAAATTCCATGACGTTTTTCCATGAGCTCTTGTCTTTCAACGTTATTGGTACCAAGTCGTCGATATTACGTATCCGTACAGACTTGAGGGTGGTACTTCTCATTTCATTGAACTTTGGGCAAACAAAAATGCAGTGTCCTACGGTGTCCTCTTCCCCGCACTATATACATCTGCTCTCGTTCTCGTCTAACTTTTCCATGCGTTTGGCGTTGCATCTGAAGTATCCGTGGCCCGTAAGTATTTGTGTGAGCCAGTAGTAGAAGTGGTAGTAGTGGTAGTAGTGGTAGTAGTAGTAGTAGTAGTATTAGTAGTAGTAGTAGGTCTCAGGTGTGTACTTGTAGATATACCTATTTGGTCATAAAACGACCACTGATATTGGTAAACGACGGCGATATTTAAAAACTTTGTAATTAATTTTAGATTAACATCGTCGCCATCAAAACACCATAAAATTATGAATATAGAATGGTAATGGAAAATTCAAATGCCTATTATGGAATTTTAAATATGTCACGTATAACAGTTCAGTTGCTTATTAACAATCAATTATTTGTGACGTGAGTATACTTCTGAAGTATTCATAATTTTTTACATACAGACAGATCTACAAACCTTGAAAGAAGGATAAATCATAATAAAATACTTAGTTATTTCCTAACAAAATGGAAAAAGGAATAACATTTAGATGTTTTATAACGGAGACACTACGGTACATGAAATGAAGTGTATTTTTTTAGTGAATTTTTATTTAAAAAAATTCACTAATAGAGAGGTATCGATGGTGAGACTTTGCAAAAATTCTTTCAAATGACCGCGAATTAGGACCTCTAGAACCCATATCCGGGGTCAGTTTCAATTTTTATATGTTTATGTTTATGTATATATATATATATATATATATATATATATATATATATATATATATATATATATATATATATATATATATATATATATATATATATATATATATATATATATATATATATATATATATATATATATATATATATATATATATATATATATATATCCAACCGCTAACTCAAAAAATAATTAACCGATTTCGATTAAACTTGGCAAGTGCCTTTCTTTTATTAATGGCTTGAATGAGTTCGTTAGTCAGAAAAATCGGACGGGGTTTTCCGGGAAAGTTTTGAGTTTTCTTTCGAAAAAAACTTTTTTTCTCCGAAAGTAACAAAGCTGTTTTAATTAAATTTATTATATATGCTGCCTTAGGAGAGATCTTACTACGTACCAAAATTCAACTTTCTAAGTTAAGAGAAAATTGGGTTATTCAAATTTTAAATTTTCTTTCGAAAAAATTTTTTTTCTCCGAAAATTACAAAGTTATCTTAATGAAATTTTGTGGATATCTTGCCTTAGGGAAGACCTTACTACGTATTAAAATTAAACTCTCTAAGTTTATAGAAAATTGAGTTATTTAAATTTGAATTCATTTAATAAAAATTCACTACCACAACGCACTTGCTGCGTCCCGCACTTTTTAAATTACAAACCCTAACGAATTATTTTTATAAAACAAACTTTATATTTAGACTATTTGGTGTACCTTAACAGTTTGTTACAGAGATGTATGAGGCAAGTGCCGTCAAAAAATAATACTTATAGTCTCTGAATGCAAATAACCACCAACAATTATAATAATCTGACTTCCATAGTCTTTTCCTTTGTCTCAAGTTAGTTTTTAGACAGTAATGTAATTTATTACTCGTAGGCAGTCGTTGTGATAAAAAATATGCTTACACAGAAAACCATAAAGGCAGACAGTCTGGATGCACCAAGTGCATTAGGGTAGCGAATTTTTATATAAATATTCCAAATTCTATTAAGGAACTGAAACTTAGTAAACTGTAAAATGGTCCGTTCGGACTGGTTAAAAAACAAGCTATTTACAAAAGAAAGATACTTGCTAATTTTCATCAAAATCGCCCCATTATTTTCTTAATTATCGTTAATACACCTACATAAATCGAAAGTAACCCCGGATATGGGTTCAAAATATGTAACATGAATGTAGATAGGTAATGCAGATGAGTTATGTTACATTAAAATATGCATAATAATATGATATCTGCTAGCTTCAACGAGAAGCGAAAAGGCACCTTTAACTAGGTTCGGTCTTGGAGATTTTATTAATCACATCAATAAATATTATATATATATATATATATATATATATATATATATATATATATATATATATATATATATATATATATATATATATATATATATATATATATATATATATATATATATATATATATATATATATATATATATATATATATATATATATATATATATAGTGTTATGGAGGTTTAGATGGATCTAAGTGTTGACGAGTAGTAGTAAAACGTTACCTGTGAGGAGACTTGTCGACGGTGAGGATGATCCTACGGGTACGGGGCCACTGATCAGATTGAGAAAGCAGTGTCACTATCACTCACTGTCACTATCACTGCAAACTGTAAAAGAATCTTTAAACCACGAGACAGCAGAGAGCAGAGGGCCAGGCCAGTCAATAGGATAAGATAATCTATAACGGCTAACTATAATATGATAAACAATCCTGGGTTCGGGTCCGGAGTGTCACTACCACTGCCACTACCACTACACATAGCCACAGGTATACTCACGAGTGCGAGTGTGTAAAAAAGGAACGCAAAGCCGGAACGTATTATATCTGATACCTCTACATAATATGAGAAGGGTGGTCAGCGGTCGATGCTAGACGTAGATGATATCCACTGTTTTGATACGTATATGCCGGACCAGGACTAATTATCCAACTATGTTACCATCTACTTATCTGCCATGCATGTGGGACCGTACGAGCGTGCGACGTAAGGCACGTCTTGAACTTGTGTAGTCGCACTGGGTGCTGGGCAGCGAATAGAGAGTGGTCACTTTGCACTTGGTCGAAGACCGTAAACTATACGGAGCGTGCAGTGGCCGGTACTGATACAGCAACAACACTACTTGCCTGAATCCTGAATGGCTAATGGCCGAGTGCTGATTCGATGGCAGAATAAAATGTGGTGAGAAGTTACAAAGGGGTTGTAAGGGGTATGGAATATTTCTATCCTGGTCTGGACACTAATCACTGGTCACTGGTCACTATCCCTGTCTCTCTTCCTGCCTTCCCTATCCCAATTCCAGCCCACGTCGCGCTAAAACACCAACGGAAACGTGATAATTAAGTTGCATTTCTGTCGTACATTTGTCCTCCCTTTACCATCTAATCTCCATCACCCAACCATCATCCCAAAGAAAACATATTATATATTTAATATAAAAAAAAATATGACAACTAAAATTTTCATCACAATAAAAAAATATTTTTTAACAAAAATGTGAATTGCTTTCAACTTTGCCGAATAGTAAATATTGCATTCAACGTTGCCGAATGCTAAATACATATGTGACGCAATCCATCAATGGTACCCGAACTAAATTAGGTCCGCATCTTAAAGCAACTTTTATTGACCTGCGGCTCATGGATTTGTCTGAAGTCATGCCAAAACAGTTCCTTCATACACAGCATCTTTTATCTTGTAAATTTGTTGACTAATGACACAGGAAAAAAAGACTTTGTATGATACATGACCACCCAAGCTATTTAAAAACAATTTTACCTGACAAATTATAAACGTAGCAGGTATGTTGCCTTGTTAATCCCTTGGATTATGGAAATGGGTTTTTCCAAACAAACAAAACACACCACGAGGGCTTACAGCTTAAATACTATCGTACCGTGCGTGTTGACAAGGAGGAAAGAGGCAACTTGTTAATTCTGGACTTGAAGGTTCGGAGGTTCGGAGGAGAAGGAAAAACATGTGCCGGCAAGGAATTCCACAACTTGGAAGTCCTCGGGACAAAAGAGCAGGCATAACAAGATGTTCCATGTCTGGTGACCTGGACAGTAAAAGGGTGCATTCGCTCTGTTCCCCTGGTAGATCTGTTGGGGGCAGCAGGTGGGGGAACTATGGAGGAAAGCTCCCCTGAGCAGTGCCCGTGCAGATATCTATAAAAGAGAGAGAGAGAGGTCACCAACGGCACGTCGGTGGGAAAGGGATGGCAGCCTTTGGGTGAGGGTAGGGTCACCGATGAGACGTATAGCTCTCTTTTGAATGGAGTCCAGGATAGCGAGTGTAGAAGCGGCAGCGGCACCCCAGATGTGGGAGCAGTATTCAAAGTTTGGCCTTATTTGTGAAGTATATAAGGTATAGAGATTAGCTGGTGAAAAGTATTTGCGAGCCCGGAAGAGGAAACCTAATTTCTTAGCAGCCGCTTCTGCAATTGATGTGACATGTTGGTGCCAATTAAGATTTCGATCCACAGAAATGCCAACAAGAGAAAAGGACTCATTACTTTGAATAACTTGGTTGTTCATTGTGGTGGGTCTAGGGTTGGTGTATCTCTTGTGAGAAAGAAAGCAAGACTTAGTTTTGGTGGGGTTGAATTGTACAAGATTTCTACTTCCCCAGTCTAATATTTTTTGGAGATCCACGGAGACAGAACCCTCCATGAGTCTGCGATCCTCATCTAATTGGGCTAAAGAGACAGGCTTAGAATATTGTATATTTGAATGGAGGGTGCTGTCGTCCGCGTAGCTGTGAACTGGGTTGGATGTGCTCGAGAGGTCATTGATGTGGAGAAGAAACAAAGTAGGGGCTAAAGCTGAACCTTGAGGAACTCCTGCATTAATTGGATACAGTTTAGAGGAATGGCCATCCACAACAACAGATATGCTCCTGTTGGAGAGGAAATTTGCTGTCCACATACAGAGTTTTGGTGGTAGGCCATAGGCCGGAAGTTTATTAAGCAGCGCTGCGTGCCAGACCTGGTCGAATGCTTTGAATATGTCTAGAGCAACAATCTGGGATTCACCGTGTTGTTCCATAGACTTGTTCCAAGAATGGGTGACAAAGGAAAGGAGGTCGGCAGTCGATCTGCGCTGACGGAATCCATACTGCCTGTCGTGGATTAGACTGTTTTTCAAGAAAATTTAGTAATTCGGTGTTTATATACTTTTCCATCACTTTAGAGACGACTGAAAGGAGAGAAATAGGCCTGTAGTTGCTAGGAAGCGCTTTGGATCCTTTCTTGGTGACGGGTGGTACTCGAGCAGTTTTCCAGTTACTAGGGAATATGCCTTTATTATAAGATATCTGAAACAGACGAGTCAGGACAGGAGCAAGCTCTGGTGCGCATTTTTTGAGAACAATTGCTGGGATCTCGTCAAGGCCAGAGGCTTTCCTGGTATTAAGAGAAGAGAGCATCTTTCGTACCTTGTTAGTTTTGAAAATGATATCAGTCATTTTATGCGCGACATTGGGGACTGTTGGTGGTTGAACATTTGGAGGTGGGTTGAGAGTAGAATTGCCGGCGAACAACGAAGCAAAAAGTTCAGCCTTGCCCAGGGCGGTAAAAACAATTTCATCCCCTGAGACAAGAGGTGGGAACGTGCTTTTGCAAAAGTTATTCCCAATAGATTTAGCAAGAGTCCTAAAGGGTTGCCGCCGTTGGAGCTTAAGAGGACTTTGTTTTTGATGTGGTTATTAAACGAGTTTTTTTGCCTCAGAAAGAATGCGGACATAGCGGTTTCTTGCGTCGTTAAATGCTTGACGATTTTCTTGACTGGGATTGTGTAGAAGCGTTTTGTGAGCTTTGACCTTTTCAAGTCTGGCCTTGTCACAGGATTTAGCGTACTAGGGCTTTTGAGTGGCTGAAGAGGTTTTCTGTGTACGTGGGATAAATAATTCCATGCTAGCTTGGATAATTTCGGTGACGTTTTGTGAGATATCAGAGGGGTCAGGATGAGAGAAGCAGACAGACGCCCATGGAAATGAGGAAAAGTAATCCCGCATTTCATCCCAGTTTGCGGAGTTGTAGTGCCAAACGATACGTGGGTGTGATGACTGTGTGACCTCGGGTTGCATTGCGCAGGAAGCAGTGACCATGCCGTGGTCTGAGCGACCAAGGGGCGGTGACTTATAGCATTCAGGTTGTGTAGTAAGAAGGAGATCCAAGGGATTTGAGCTGTGTGTTGGAATACAAGGAAAGTAAGTAGGTTGCTGAACCATATTGGCTAAAGAATTGCTGACTGCAAAGGCCTCCGCTGCTCTCCCTTGTGGATCGGTTTTTGAAGATCCTAGCCATTCCTTATTATGGACATTAAAGTCACCAAGAATAGTGACCTCGGAGGAAGGATATTCAGAAATCAGATAGTCGGTTTTTTCAGAAAGGTAGTCAAAGAGCTGGACAAAGTTGTTGTCAAAAGGTGACCGGTAAATGCAACAGATGAATTTAGTTGCAGCCCTGAGAGAAAGGTTTATCCATAGTATGTCTTTTCTTCCAGCTTCTAAATTGGGGAGTCTGGTGCAGGGTAGATTGCTACGGACGTATGCGCACACGCCTCCATGCAATCTAAAAGAAGTAAGGAGCTCATACCCCGGGAAATTAAGGTGATTAGTGGCTGTTTTGGCACTGATTTGGGTTTCGGTGAGGAAGAGGAGTTGGGGCTTGTTAGCCTGGAGGAAATGGTGGACGGAGTTCAGGTTAGAATTTAGGCCACATATATTCGAAAAGGATATGTTAAATCTTGATGTTGGCGCCCCCTGTACACCCCTCTCCCGGAGATCCGAATGGAGGGGTATTTTGCATCCGGAATATTTTGTACAAGGGGGAGCCATCATCATTTTTGCTTATAAGGGAAACCGACTCATACACCAGAACCGGAAACGTCTGTTGGGACTTCACTGGCCCCTTGATGTATGGGGTGGTACCTCATCGGGCGTGAAAAAATCCTTTACTATTACGTAAAGGAAAATTCCACTACCACCTGCTATGGATTGGATTGGATCAATGTCTACCCCTTTAAAAAAAGCCTGGACGCAGCAAGTGCGTTATGGTAGTGAATTTTCATAGAAATGATCTGGCACAAAATATTTTATTATAACTTTTTTTTCTTGTAACATAGAAATCTAAATTTTGGTGTATAGTTTACTTTTTATATCGTTAACCTACCTACCAAATTTGGTTATCATAGATTTTTTAATTTTTAAGATAAAATTTTTTTTCAAATAAAAACTCAAAATTTTCCCGAAAAAACTCGTCTGATTTTTTTGATTAACGAACTTGTCAAAGTCATTTACAAAAGGAAGGTACATGACAAATTTTATCAAAATCGGCCTATTATTCTTTGAGATAAAAATTTTTTTCGAATGAAAACTCAAAATTTTCCCGGAAAACCTCGTCCGATTTTCCTGACTAACAAACTTGTCAAAGCCATTTACAAGAGAAAGGTACATGCCAAATTTTATTAAAATCGGCTTATTACTTTTTGAGATAAGAATTTTTTTCAAATGAAAACTCAAAATTTTCCCGGAAAACCTCGTCCGATTTTCCCGACTAACGAACTTATCCAAGCCATTTACAAAAGAAAGGTACATGCCAAATTTTATCAAAATCGGCCCATTATTTTTTGAGTTATCGGTGTGATACATATATATATATATATATATATATATATATATATATATATATATATATATATATATATATATATATATATATATATATATATATATATATATATATATATATATAAACATATAAAAATTGAAACTGACCCCGGATATGGGTTCTAGGGGTCCTAGATCGCGCTCATTTGAAGAAATTTTTTCAAAATTCAAAAGTCGAGATCTCCTCATTAGTGAATTTTTTCTAAGAAAATTCACTAATAAGATTAATAAAGGGACTATCAATTGTCCAATAGTTATGCTTTTCGACATAGTAGGGGGATACAAAACATTATCATTTTGCATCCATGCCTATTGTCGGTATGTCCAAAGCTTACTATGTTATCCCTATAAATTTAGTACCCGTGCTGCCTTTATAGAGGTTTTACTATGAATCCAAATTGGAGATTCTAGCTTAATGGGAAATTGAGTTATTACGACTTGAAATATTTTTATAAAAATTTGCTATCATAACGCATCTTAAAACAATGTTTAAAGAAAATTCGCTACTCTGACGTACTTACTGCGTCCAGACTTTTTGAAACTGATAAAATACTCTAGGTTTCCATGTATAAGGCTGTCAAAACATAGTCTATTTCAAATTCGTTTTTTGCAATCATTTTTGAAATGAGGTAACAATTTAAACATAAATTTAAGGGCCTATCAAACACGTGACGTAATATTTTAATTCATTAAAAAAGTAAGTATTGACTTTAAGACCTTATGAAACACATTCCATGGAAGCTTTGTTCTTGACAAACTGTATCTGCTTTAAAAGCCATTTGTAAAGAATCGCTAATTTTGACATTTAATTGTGACATAATAAACATTTGCTTGCGTTTTGGTTGCGAGAATTTATTTTAAACTCTAATAACTGAATTTTCTATTAACATAGAAACGTAAATTTCGGCATGTGCATAAGTTTATATTAAGACCACGTGTATACAAACATCATCAAAATAGCTTTACTATAGTATTCTTAGAGAAAAACTAGATTTTGTTGCAAGAAACTGATTCGATTGGGCCGGTTAATAAAGATTTATAAGATATATATATATATATATATATATATATATATATATATATATATATATATATATATATATATATATATAAACAAACAGAAATTTTGTGCATTCTAAGGGCTGTAATTCGTGCTGATTTAAAGAAAATTTTCGAAAGCCTCACCATCACGACCCCTTTCTTAATGAATGTTTTAACGAAAGAGCACAGAAAGTAGCTTGATGTATATAGCGCTTTTATAAGTTATCGTGTTTGCAAAATCGTTTTACATACAAACACACATACAATCTATTATATACACCAACATTCTCAACTTTTTGATTTTTGTACTTTTAGGTCCAGAATTTTGGGAGCGGCCTTCTTCACAACGACTTATAGATACATATTATCTTTTTTGGGTTCGTCACTTATGCATACCTAATAATATACATTTACGTTATATGAAATCAGAAATCTTTTTTGGAATTTGGACTAATATCTATTTGAGAAATACCCAGGTAAATAAATAGTAAATTTAAATTAAATAAAGATGCAAATTAAATCACCTAAATTAATGTTAAATTATTCAGATATTTATTTAACATCTACGATCCCGTACACGACTATTAGAGAATAGAACAGAATAGAACAGAACAGAAATAACAAGCGACGTCCGACCTTTGAGATTCACTTATCCTTGAGGTTGTAATCAATTTTCACGGCATAAAAGTTGCGTGTTCAAATAGTACACACCAAAGCTTTATAACAAAATGAGTCCAAGATTACACCCATCATTTCGGAATTGTCTTATTATTCTTACGATAACCATAATTAAAATATTATCAGAAAGTACTTCTTAAAAACTGAGAGTTATTACTGTAATGATGATATTTAGAGTCACATTGGTTCAAACAGTGTACCAGTCTTTACACCGAGACCTTCGAGACGTTTTCTAGTGAGATCTCCAGTCAGCAGATTTAGGTTCTGCAATCAGACCACAGCCTTATCCACCACTCAACCGAGTAAGCAGATTGGGCACAACCTGTTCAATATGTCATAACCCCTCTTGAAAATGGCTCCGTAACACAAGCCAAAACGTTGAGACGTAAATAATTTTAGACAAAGCCCAACAACCTAGTATATTTCCCAAAACTTAACCGCGAAAACCATTCTGGACATATATCTATTTATCCAAATACAACAACCTTATCCATCACTCAAAAGAGTAAGCAGATGGTACATCCTCTTCGATATTTTCTAACCTCTCTCGAAGGTGGTTCTATAACACGAGCCGAAACATCGGACCTAAATAAGTTTGCACTTGTGTGTGTTATATATATATATATATATATATATATATATATATATATATATATATATATATATATATATATATATATATATATATATATATATATATAGACGTGGAAATAACCAGAGCACATTATTTATACGTAACGAGTTAAAAGTTAGGAACTGGTTGACAGTAGTGGATTTCACTTTTTCAGTACATGCTGTTGGGGGAGAAAGAGCTTGTTTCCTTTCCCCAGTGATTTGCAGGTGTATTGATCCCACCCTTGCTAATCAGTCGGCTTTGTTAATTAGCGTTTGAAGAATATGTTGAAGGTGTGGACTGTATATTCAACTCTAGGTGCACTGGATTCCAGGAGATTTCAACGATACACTTGTTATATTTATCTATATTGTAATGTCACTATGTACACTTTTCAACTTAACTATTATTTACAATTTGCGGTTTTACATTTAATTGATGAGTTACTCGGGAGATTTCAGAATCTTATTAGCTGCCTGTGTATTACATTTATTTAAATGCACGTATGATGGAATTTGATTACGTATACTTCCTAATTTAAAAGAAAACACTGAATATATACGGTGCCACTGTACTTGGCAAATACACGAACGGTATTTGAGTTGGAAGATTGGAACCTGAACTGAACTGACTTAAGCACACGAGCGATGTTTAAGTAGAATATTGGGATCTCAGAGGTCCCAAGAAGCTAAGAAGATTAGATCTGTGGTAGAACTGAATTGTGCTTTACGAACGGCCTGCTTTTATAGAGCTTCCAAGTGACGCTAGTTTACGTAGTTGACATAATGTCAGTAATGCAGGATGGCCAACCAGTTAAAGTATTATTCCATAGTAGAGAAATCCAATAGGTACATTCTTAGAAGATTTTTAAGAACACGTCAAATACACATAAAGCTATTAAACTTACAGGAAATGACCTAACGGTAAATATGTAATCTATGTATGGCTTTATTCAGGAGTAAACTGAATGCAGACAGTCATACAAAGACGACTAGAGGATAAAGATTACCAGCAAATTGAAAAGGATTGTGAAATCCAGAGAGAAGTAACTCCAGGTAGGAGATTAAAAGATCAGTGCAAAAGAAGGCAGGTAAAGGAGACAGGGACGTGCCAATTGTGTTTCTCCAGGAGCTGTAAAATCAACAACAATCGACGTTATGACATCGTGTTTGAACAAGTTGAATGACTGCGCGTTCCGCCCCTCGGAGGGGACTTAAAGCCGTAGATTCCGTGTACTATGCGATACAGATAAAGATCCCTACATTCCTTAAAGGCGGGGACGACGAAATTTACAGGATAGTGAGGTGAAACTGCTCCCTGACGTCGGTGATTGGCCATAGTCGCGGAAATAGACCGATCTAATAAAACAAAAACGTCTGGACGCAGCAAGTGCGTTATGGTAATGAATTTTCATTAAAATGTTTTTTTAATAACTACATAATACACAGATCTTTTTTTAATGAAAGCAGGCATCATATTTGGTTGCCACTATAACCTATATAGTGGAAAAAGCCTGGACGCAGCAAGTTCGTTATGGTAGTGAATTTTCATAGAAATGATCTGGCACAAAATATTTTATAACTTTTTTTTTCTTGTAACATAGAAATCTAAATTTTGGTATATAGTTTTCTTTTTATATCTTAAACCTACCTACCAAATTTGGTTATCATAGATTTTTTATTTTTTAAGATAAAAATTTTTTTCAAATGAAAACTCAAAATTTTCCCGGAAAACCTCGTCCGATTTTTTTGATTAACGAAGTTGTCAAAGCCTTTTACAAAAGGAAGGTACGTGCCAAATTTTATCAAAATCGGCGTATTATTCTTTGAGATAAAAATTTTTTTCGAATGAAAACTCAAAATTTTCCCGGAAAACCTCGTCCGCTTTTCCTGACTAACAAACTTGTCAAAGCTATTTACAAAAGAAAGGTACATGCCAAATTTTATTAAAATCGGCTAATTACTTTTTGAGATAATAATTTTTTTCGAAAGAAAACTCAAAATTTTCGCGGAAAACCTCCTCCGATTTTCCTGACTAACGAACTTATCCAAGCTATTTACAAAAGAAAAGTACATGCCAAATTTTATCAAAATCGGCCCATTATTTTTTGAGTTATCGGTGTGATACATACACACATACATATATATATATATATATATATATATATATATATATATATATATATATATATATATATATATATATATATATATATATATATATATATATATATATATATATATATATATATATATATATATACATATATATATATATATATATATATATATATATATATATATATATATATATATATATATATATATATATATATATATATGTATCTCTGAAAATAACAAAGATATGGCAACCAAGTTTGGTAGACAGGTTTTTAGTGTAAAAAGTATACTATATACCAAAAAGTTATAGGTATTTAAAAAAAATTATGCAGAAAATCATTTCAAATGTATCCTTTTTTGACACTTTGGCGGTAGTTTTAGTCATATAGTGTCTGGTTCAATAGTCTGCAATTTTTTGCGAATTTTCATAGAAACAAATCGCTATTGGGGAGTCCGCGACTTTTGAAATGTGAGAAGATTTCTCTAAATGAGCGCGTACCTGCCCCCTTCGAACCCACATAGACAGGGTGAAGCATTTCTACGGTAAACTCAATATTAATACATGAAGAAAAGTCTGGACGCAGCAAGTGCGTTATGGAAGTGAATTTTGATAAAAATGCTTTGAATAGCAAATATGTCTGTTTAATGCAAGCAGTCATCAATTTGGTAAATATATAACCTATATAGTAGAAACAATGTGCCATATTTTATCAAAATAGCTTATTGTTTGTAAATTTACAAAAATTTTCTGACAATAGGCTTTAAATGTTGATTTTCTAGCCAAGAAACCTTAGGTTAATAGCAAATTGAGTTATTGAAATTTGAAGCATTTAATGAAAATTTGCTACCAAAACGCACTTACTTCGTCTCGCTTTTTTTTTTCTTACAAACATATTTCGATAAAAAATTCAAAAAAATAAGGGTGTTCGAAAAAAATTGTAGGGATCACCAACGACTTATGGGCCAGCCTGTGATTGTCAAAATAATTTTATAAGATGCAGCCCAAGACACCCTATAATTAATTTATACAATTTTTTCTCGTCTCTTGTTCAATAATACTTATATTGAGCTTTACCGTAGAAATGCGTCACCCTGTATATATGTAAGCAGATAAAAACTGAACGTAAACCCGGATATGGATTCTAGGGGGCATAGTTTGCGCTCATTTGAAGAAATCTTTTTAAAATTATAAAGTCTCGGTCCCCTCATTGGCGAATTTTTTGTACGAAAATTAGCTAAAAATTATGGAATATTAAACCATGAACTTAACTAAAACTACCGCCAAAGCATCAAAGAGAAACTAACTAACCTGTTGCGTATCAGCACTTTTTGTAACACTTCGATCCTTTATATATATATATATATATATATATATATATATATATATATATATATATATATATATATATATATATATATATATATATATATATATATATATATATATATATATATATATATATTTTTCTTGATGCTTTGGCGGTAGTTTTAGTTAAGTTCATGGTTTAATATTCCATAATTTTTAGCTAATTTTCGTACAAAAAATTCGCCAATGAGGGGACCGAGACTTTATAATTTTAAAAAGATTTCTTCAAATGAGCGCAAACTATGCCCCCTAGAATCCATATCCGGGTTTACGTTCAGTTTTTATCTGCTTACATATATACAGGGTGACGCATTTCTACGGTAAAGCTCAATATAAGTATTATTGAACAAGAGACGAGAAAAAATTGTATAAATTAATTATAGGGTGTCTTGGGCTGCATCTTATAAAATTATTTTGACAATCACAGGCTGGCCCATAAGTCGTTGGTGATCCCTACAATTTTTTTCGAACACCCTTATTTTTTTGAATTTTTTATCGAAATATGTTTGTAAGAAAAAAAAAGCGAGACGAAGTAAGTGCGTTTTGGTAGCAAATTTTCATTAAATGCTTCAAATTTCAATAACTCAATTTGCTATTAACCTAAGGTTTCTTGGCTAGAAAATCAACATTTAAAGCCTATTGTCAGAAAATTTTTGTAAATTTACAAACAATAAGCTATTTTGATAAAATATGGCACATTGTTTCTACTATATAGGTTATATATTTACCAAATTGATGACTGCTTGCATTAAACAGACATATTTGCTATTCAAAGCATTTTTATCAAAATTCACTTCCATAACGCACTTGCTGCGTCCAGACTTTTCTTCATGTATTAATATTGAGTTTACCGTAGAAATGCTTCACCCTGTCTATGTGGGTTCGAAGGGGGCAGGTACGCGCTCATTTAGAGAAATCTTCTCACATTTCAAAAGTCGCGGACTCCCCAATAGCGATTTGTTTCTATGAAAATTCGCAAAAAATTGCAGACTATTGAACCAGACACTATATGACTAAAACTACCGCCAAAGTGTCAAAAAAGGATACATTTGAAATGATTTTCTGCATAATTTTTTTTAAATACCTATAACTTTTTGGTATATAGTATACTTTTTACACTAAAAACCTGTCTACCAAACTTGGTTGCCATATCTTTGTTATTTTCAGAGATACAATTTTTTTCAGAAAGAAAAACCCAAAATTTTCTAAGAAAAACTGCTTCGATTTTCCTGGATAACGAACTTATCCAAGCCACTTAAAAAAGAAACGCACTCACCAAATTTAACAAAATCGGCCAATTATTTTTTGAGCTTTCGGTGTGACGTGTATATATATATATATATATATATATATATATATATATATATATATATATATATATATATATATATATATATATCTATAAATAATTCTGGACGCAGCAAGTGCGTTATGGTAGTGAATTTTCATAAAAATGTTTTTAATAACAAATATGTGTGTTTTTTTTTAAAGAAAGCAGGCATCAAATTTGGTTACCAGTATAACCTATATAGTAAAAACAATGTGGCATGTTTCATCAAAATAACTTTATTGTGTGAAAATGTACAAAAATTTCGAAAAGTAAACTTAGTGTTCTCGAAAAAACACGTTTCTTGGTCAACCTTATAGGTTAATAGCAAATTGAGCTGTTCAAATATGAAACATTTGATCAAAATTCGCTAACATAACGCACTTGCTGCGTCCAGAATTTCTTTTCTTACAAACATGCATTATATTTCGATGGAAAATGCAATAACATAAGACGTATTTGATAAAAAAAAAAGGAAATTTGTATCACCAACAACTTATGGGCCACCCTGTGATTGTTGAAATATTATTTTAAGATGTAGCTCAAGACACCCTATAATTAATATATACAATTTTTTTTTCATATCTTATATAATAACGGATATATTGAGCTTTATTGATTTTTTACGAAAATTCGACAAAAATTATATACCATTAAACGATAAACTCTATAGCTAAGGCTACTGCCAAG
>OZ023269.1:134817030-134830446 GCA_964006375.1 Tillus elongatus
ATATATATATATATATATATATATATATATATATATATATATATATATATATATATATATATATATATAATAATAATAATAATAATATAATGTTTATTCATTAAAATTACATTCAATATGACAAACCAAATTATACAAAATGACCCAAACAATAGGTAAATAAATAAATAAATAAAGGTAAAGGTAAATAAACATGATAACACCCATAAAGGAAAACCTGCATATGGGTTAGATTCTCATAGATATATTTACCCGGTTTAAATAATGTTGTTCTCAGTCACACCGACGTATCTTTACATGCAAAGGATTGAAACAGCATTTTAGCAAACCAAAAATTTTGAGATCATAAACATTTTACTTGTATGAACTAATATGAAGCAACTACAAGATCTCCATAAGTGTGGTCAAATATTGATGGACATGCAAATGTTCATATACACTCACTAACACACACATACGCACGCACGCAGCCACCCACCCACCCACCCACACACGCACACATCAAAATTGTCTACTTTAACTGCCCGTAACTTTTTTGTCTTTTAACTAAGAGACCTAAATTTTGGCACATGGTTCATCCCTTATAACAAACACGCGTACCAAATTTAGTTGTACTTACTTTGTTATTTCCGGAGATATACATTTTTTTAGAAAGAAAACACAACACTTTCCGGGAAAACCCGGGCCGATTTTCCTGGATAACGAACTTGTCCAAGCCACTTTCAAAAGGAAGGTACTCACCAAATTTGATCAAGATCGGCCCATTATTTTTCTAGTTATCGGTGATATATATATATATATATATATATATATATATATATATATATATATATATATATATATATATATATATATATATATATATATATATATATATATATATATATATATATATATAAATTCAAACTGACCCCGGATATGTGTTCTAGGGGGCCTAATTAGCGCTCATTTGAAGAATTTTTTTAAAATTCAAAAGTCGGGATCTCATTCGTGATTTTTTTTAAAGAAATTCACTAAAAGCGAATAAACACCCATGTTATGGCACAACAATAAAGTTTGTGATGAGACATATAGACGTTGCCTTTCATGAATCATTCCATAAAAAACGCATCAGTATATATTATAAAAAACTCGGGACGCAGCAAGTGCGTTATGGTAGTGAATTTTTATTAAATGCTTCAAATTTAAATAACTCAATTTTCTATAAACTTAGAGAGTTTAATTTCAATACGTAGTAAGGTTTTTCCTAAGGTAAGATATCTACAAAATTTCATTAAAATAACTTTGTAATTTTCGGAGAAAAAAATTTTTTTCGAAAGAAAATTTAAAATTTGAATAACTCAATTTTCTCTAAACTTAGAAAGTTGAATTTTGGTACATAGTAAGGTTGAGGCAACATATATAGTAAATTTCATTGAAACAGCTTTGTTACTTTCGGAGAAAAAAAAAATTTTTTCGAAAGAAAACTCAAAATTTTTCCGGAAACCCCCATCTGATTTTTCTGGATAACGAACTCATCCAAGCCATTAATAAAAGACAGGCACTTGCCAAGTTTCATCGAAATCGGTTAATTATTTTTTGTGTTATCATATATATATATATATATATATATATATATATATATATATATATATATATATATATATATATATATATATATATATATATATACAAACATATAAAAATTAAACCTATTTACAAATGAACTTTAATAAGATATTATGCTGTGACAATACCTCTCTCAAGCACCCTAAAATATAATCAAAATGTGCACAGTTATATATGTTTTATTTCTTTTTCCCTTGTCTTAATACACTACATATTTTATGACAATCGATTTAATTTACTTATTTGATTTCATAAATAGTCGGTTAATAGTGAGTTGGAATGAAGTAGACACCACATCTTCAAACATATTAAGAGAATAATATGAGTAAATCAACAGCAACTGGGAATGAATTCGATCAGTCGCCCAGCCACGTGGTTAAAAAACACTGTTTGTATGAGTGGTTAGAACTCTAGCTCTACATAAAAGGACTGTAACAGCGGCAGAAGCAGAAGTCAATGGAAGGTTTGTATATTCGTAAAGAAACTATTGACTATTAATAACACATGAGTCAATAAGAAAAGCATTGACTAACCAACAGCAACCACGTACTTATGATTTAAATAAACATAAATGTTTTAAATTTGAATAGCTCAATTTTCTGTAACCCTAGAAAGCTGAATTTTGGCACATAGTTAGGTATTTCCCAAAGCAATATGTAGACCAAATTTTATCGAAATTTTCGGAAAAAAAATTTTTTTTTGAAAGAAAACTCAAAATTTTCCCGGAAAACCCTGTCCGATTTTCCTGGCCAACGAACTCATCCAAGCCATTAATAAAAGAAAGGCACTTGCCGAGTTTCATCTAAATCGGTTAATTATTTTTTGAGTTATCAGACGGATACATATATATATATATATATATATATATATATATATATATATATATATATATATATATATATATATATATATATATATATATATATATATATATATATATATATATATATATATATAAGCATATAAAAATTCAAACTGACCCCGGATGTGGGTTCTAGGGGTCCTAATTCGCGCTCATTTGAAAGAATTTTTGCAAAGTCTCACCATCGATACCTCTCTATTAGTGAATTTTTTTAATAAAAATTCACTAAAAAGAAAGGCACCTGCCGAGTTTCATCGAAATCGGTTAATTATTTTTTGAGTTATCAGACGGATACATATAAAAATTGAAACTGACCCCGGATATGGGTTCTAGGGGTCCTAGTTCGCGCTCATTTGAAAAATTTTTTTGCAAAGTCTCACCATCGATACCTCTCTATTAGTGAATTTTTTTAAATAAAAATTCACTAAAAGTGTATTTTATTGATTTGTCAGTATAAAATTTCAATATGGATCACCTGTCGACATTAAATATTGCTTTGCCAACACATTGTGAAATTAAAAATTATAATGGTTACAAAAATCAATTTGACTTCTGTCGGTGTAGTTAGTGTTAGTGGACGACGACACAAGATTTATAGAAACATGTGTTACGAAATGTCCCAGACATCTGACATTAGACATGCTTTAATCTTCACACTGAGCACTCAGATAACATTTATGCAACTGAAGAATGAATATATTTGCTTTATAGGTAGGTAGGTAGGTAGGTATACAGATTTCACCAAGCCTGAATCTAGATCATTTACTCTGATGCCAATAAAATATCAGCAATTCATTCGCTGTCTAATTAGTTTGTATGATGTAATGTGAAACACTAAAAGAGAATACATGGTGCCGAATTTCGAATACGTCATAGGTACCTATTATAAAATATATAGATACATCTTGTATCATATAATTATTGCCAGTTCAGACGCAGACATATAAAAGAATTCATATAGATCCACAAATTATTAACATGTTAATACCTATACATGTTTTAATTAAAATGTCCTTCGTCAGATAGAGGAAAGGTTTGTACAGTAAAGTACATTTCGTTTGACTCTCGTGTCTCAAAAGCACATTCTCTTTTCTGTGATATTTAGGACACGCGAGGGGCAATGAGCAATGTGAAGGTAAATTTCCCGCAATAAAAATAAATATAAATAAAAATAACAAAACCTCTTTCTCTGTCTCTTTGCCTGGGTACAGAATGACCTTTACGTGTAGGTTACCTTATTTGTAACGCACGTAAAGCGTTCAACTTTCGGTCTTTTACTGTTTTATACTTTTTATTTTCATATGCTTCATTAAGCACAACTTGTCGTCTGCGTTTCAACTGCAAATGCTAAATGTCAATACGAATACGTAGGTATGGTATAACAGTAAAAAAACTATCTGAAATCTTTAACCTTTGAATTTAAATACATTATATATATATATATATATATATATATATATATATATATATATATATATATATATATATATATATATATATATATATATATATATATCTTCTATCCTCCACTTCAATTTAAATCTTTTATCTAGTATCTTCTACATTTATAGTTGGTTGCTCTTAAAGCCTAGTGTGCGATATAGGGACGACGGACAATCTCGGTTATCTCTATGTAGTGTAGGTATTAGGTATTGTTATTTCATTTATTGGAGTTAAACATTCAGTCAAAAAAAATAAAATAGTTGGCCAGACATCGTGTATTATGTAGGTAGTAGGTAGTAGGTAGTAAGGTATGTTCTGTCTTCTGTGATCGATAATAGTTTTCAGAGGACTTTGTCTCTCTCTGGTGGTCATTAATATACCTAATAAACTTTCGATATTTACCTACCTCATTGTTAACAAATAATTACGTACAATGTATACAATTATGTCATTATTGATTTATTTAAGGGGAATTACATTCTTTTCAAGTCAATACATGGTCGAACGCTGTCAGGTAACGTGCACATCATTCGATAAAAAGTCTAGACGCAGCAAGTGCGGTACCGAATTTTCATACATTTTTTTTAATGTTGTTTTTTAATGAAAGACAGTAAATAGTAGAAACTATTAACAAATACAGACGTAGAGACTATTTATCTGGTTACAGAGAAGAAAACAAACATTTGTTAAGCCAGAGAAATAGTCTCTACGTCTGTGTTTAGTATGGAACGGTGTACGCCGAAGTAAGGTGTCAGTTTTTCAAGAGAATTTGCTAAATACATTTTTTCACGAAAAATCGAAAACAATTTTTGCATGTGATTTCGCAAAAAAAATTACAATAACTTAAATTATTAATTTAATAGCATTCGACAAAAATTTGCCGAAACACTATGAAAGTGTAAACATAGATAATCTTATCAAATTAATTATTTCTTACCTTTTTGTACCAGTTAATTTGATTTTTTTTTTTCGAAAATTCGCTAAATCATCCCATAATCTGATTGTTATTAGAATTAAATTAAAAACTGAACAAAAAATTAAGCTGATCCCTACATGAACTAAGCTATACGATTATAAATGTAAATATCTATTTTAGTGAATCTTCGTGGAAAAAATTTTTAAACTAGTCTTTATTAGGTATAGGGAGTCAATATAAACGAAAACTTCTCTGCATGCGTCATTTTAATGAGACCCCTCCCCTATATATGGGCAAAAACGACGTATCATAATTTTTAATATGGGCCAAAAATGTTAAAAGTTGCAAAACAATTGAAATAACTCGAAACGATGAACGATTTCAATTATTTTTCCGTACAAACATGCATTATAATTGGATGTAAAATGCAAAAATGCAATATAAGGAGTGCTTTAATTAAAAAAAGAAAATTGTATTACCAACGACCTATGGGCCTCCTGTGATTGTCAAAATAATTTTATAAGATGCAGCTCAAAATATTCTATAAATATATTTTATCATATTATGTATTTATATTTTGCCATATCTTGTATAACAACAAGTATATTATGCTTTACCGTAGAAATGCGCTATAGCCTGTATCTGTATATGTAAAAAGCTCGGTACGCAGCAAGTGCGTTATGGTAGTGAATTTTTATTAAATGCTTCAAATTTAAATAACTCAATTTTCTATAAACTTAGAGAGTTTAATTTCAATACGTAGTAAGGTTTTTCCTAAGGCAAGATATCCACAAAATTTCATTAAAATAACTTTGTAATTTTCGGAGAAAAAAATTTTTTTCGAAAGAAAATTTTAAATTTGAGTAACTCAATTTTCTCTAAACTTAGAAAGTTGAATTTTGGTACGTAGTAAGGTTGAGGCAACATATATAGTAAATTTCATTGAAACAGCTTTGTTACTTTCGGAGAAAAAATTTTTTTCGAAAGAAAACTCAAAATTTTTCCGGAAAACCCCGTCTGATTTTTCTGGATAACGAACTCATCCAAGCCATTAATAAAAGACAGGCAGTTGCCAAGTTTCATCGAAATCGGTTAATTATTTTTTGAGTTATCATATATATATATATATATATATATATATATATATATATATATATATATATATATATATATATATATATATATATATATATATATATATATATATATATATATATATATATATATATATATATATATATATATATATATATATATATATATATATATATATATATATATATATATATATATATATATATATATATATATATAAACATATAAAAATTAAACCTATTTACAAATGAACTTTTTTGAACTGCAATTTGCTTTTTTACAGTACATACCAACAAAATATCAATCAGATTTTGGACCATATCACATCGTCTTCTATTTTAACACTAAAATAAATTTAATATTGAATGAGACAAACTTTAATTACTTTTAGTAGTACCAATCATAATAAAAATATGTCTAGTCAAAGTAACAAAACCCGATAAAAAAACAATTACGAAAACTAATAAATGCTGTTGAGCCAAAAATAGCCTTGTTAATATATCATATTCCCTTTCTTTGTCCAATTTTATCATATCTTTTGTTGGTCAGTAACAAAAGCAAACAAATTATATCCCAAATGATACAGAAAACTTTACAACTCTAGATCTAAATAAAAGGACTGTAACAGCGGCAGAAGCAGAAGTCAATGGAAGGTTGATGAATGAATCTCATGAGTCAATAAGAAAAGCATTGACTAACCAACAGCAACCACTTACTTATGATTTAAACATGTTTCAAATTTGAATAGCTCAATTTTCTGTAACCCTAGAAAGCTGAATTTTGGCACATAGTTAGGTATTTCCCAAAGCAATATGTAGACCAAATTTTATCGAAATTTTCGGAAAAAAAAATTTTTTTTGAAAGAAAACTTAAAATTTTCCCGGAAAACCCCGTTCGATTTTCCTGGCCAACGAACTCATCCAAGCCATTAATAAAAGAAAGGCACTTGCCGAGTTTCATCTAAATCGGTTAATTATTTTTTGAGTTATCAGACGGATACATATATATATATATATATATATATATATATATATATATATATATATATATATATATATATATATATATATATATATATATATATATATATATATATATATATATATATAAGCATATAAAAATTCAAACTGACCCCGGATATGGGTTCTAGGGGTCCTAATTCGCGCTCATTTGAAAGAATTTTTGCAAAGTCTCACCATCGATACCTCTCTATTAGTGAATTTTTTTAATAAAAATTCACTAATATATAAAATCTGAAACTGACCCCGGATATGGGTTGTACGGGCGTCGTTCGATCTCATTTAAATAAATCTTTTCAAAATTCAAAAGTCGCGGTCTCATACAAAAAGATTTTTTTTTCTACGAAAATTCGCTAAAAATGATAGACTATTAACCCACAAACTCGATAACTGGAACTGTTGTCAATGCATCCGAGAAGGGGTCTATTTGAAATTAATTTTCTCCAAACATTTTAGTAAAATGTAGGACAGTGACGATTGAAGCTGAAACTTGGGGCTTCGTATAACGCACGGTTGCGACGTTTTTTATATGGATATGTATAACCTGAAAGTTGCCAATTTTTACGTTTTAAATAGAAAAACAATAAATTGTTCATAAAAAGTTTTCTGCTATTTCTAGACCCTTTTGCGCCAAAAAACTTAATCTTTGTCTGTAATATACAATTGATTTTGTTATCCACAAAAAATATTTTGCTCTTATGCGTTTCACTAGTCACCACTGACACCCAATGTTTTTTCTTTAAATGCCTACAGCTTTTTTCTTAATTTAAAGATCTGAATCTTAGTTTCTAGTTTACTTTTAGTGAATTTTCTTAAAAAAAATTCACTAATGAGGATCCCGACTTTTGAATTTTGAAAAAATTTCTTCAAATGACCGCGAACTAGGCCCCCTAGAACACATATCCGGGGTCCGTTTCAATTTTTATATGTTTATATATATATATATATTTATATATATATATATATATATATATATATATATATATATATATATATTTATATATATATATATATATATATATATATATATATATATATATATATATATATATATATATATATATATATATATATATATATATATATATATATATATATATGTATCACACCGATAACTCAAAAAATAATAGGCCGATTTTGACTAAATTTGGTGGAAAAATTCCTTTTGCAAATGGCTTGGATAAGTTCGTTAGCCAGGAAAATCTGCCCAGGTTTTCCCTGAAAATTTTGTGTTTTCTTTCGAAAAAAATTTATATCTCCGGAATTAACAAAGTAAGGGCAACCAAATTGTACGCTAGTTAATATCCTTATAGGTAAGCCACCTACCAAAATTTAGCTATGTAGGTCAAAAGACAAAAAAGTTATAGGCATTTAAAGAAAAATAAATTGAGGTTTTCCTCAAAACGTCAAAGTGGCGATTTAAAATGTCAAAATTGGCAACATTTAGGCAAATAACTTAAATCTAATACGGGCTATAGAAATAAAATGTCTCAAGAAGGATGTTTTACAAACCCTAAAGTCTTAGTTTCAACCGTCATTGTCCTTCATTTTATTAAAATATTTGCAGAAAATTCATTTCAAATAGACCCTTTCTCTGATGCTTGGCAGTAGCCTTAGCTATAGAGTTTATCGTTTAATGGTATATAATTTTTGTCGAATTTTCGTAAAAAATCAATAAAGCTCAATATATCCGTTATTATACAAGATGTGAAGAAAATTTGTATATAATAATTATAGGGTGTCTTGAGCTACATCTTAAAAAAATATTTCTACAATCACAGGATGGCCCATAAGTCGTTGGTGATACAAATTTTCTTTTTTTTTTTTAATCAAACACGCCTTATGTTATTGCATTTTTGAATTTTTCAGCGATGCATGTTTGTAAGAAAAGAAATTCGGGACGCAGCAAGTGCGTTATGGTAGCGAATTTTCATTAAATGCTTCAAATTTGAATAGCTCAATTTGCTATTAACCTATAAGGTTGACCAAGAAACGAGTTTTACCGGGAACACTTTAAGTTTACTTTTGGAAATTTTTGTACATTTTCACACAATAAAGTTATTTTTATGAAACATGGCACATTGTTTTTACTATATAGGTTATACTGGTAACCAAAATTGATGCCTGCTTTCTTAAAAAGGAAACACACATATTTGCAATTAAAAACATTTTTATGAAAATTCACTACCATAACGCACTTGCTGCGTCCAGAATTATTTATAGATATATATATATATATATATATATATATATATATATATATATATATATATATATATATATATATATATATATATATATATATATATATATATATATATATATATATATATACACGTCACACCGAAAGCTCAAAAAATAATTGGCCGATTTTGTTAAATTTGGTGAGTGCGTTTCTTTTTTAAGTGGCTTGGATAAGTTCGTTATCCAGGAAAATCGAAGCAGTTTTTCTTAGAAAATTTTGGGTTTTTCTTTCTGAAAAAAATTGTATCTCTGAAAATAACAAAGATATGGCAACCAAGTTTGGTAGACAGGTTTTTAGTGTAAAAAGTATACTATATACCAAAAAGTTATAGGTATTTAAAAAAAATTATGCAGAAAATCATTTCAAATGTATCCTTTTTTGACACTTTGGCGGTAGTTTTAGTCATATAGTGTCTGGTTCAATAGTCTGCAATTTTTTGCGAATTTTCATAGAAACAAATCGCTATGGGGGAGTCCGCGACTTTTGAAATGTGAGAAGATTTCTCTAAATGAGCGCGTACCTGCCCCCTTCGAACCCACATAGACAGGGTGAAGCATCAATTCTAGGGGACCTAGTTCGCGCTTATTTGAAAACTTTTTTGAAAACTGAAAGGTCGTGATCTCATTAGTGAATTTTTTCTACAAAAATTCACTAACAGACATATTAAACCCTGGTTCAAAAGTATTTTGGAAATATGATTATTTGTTGGAATGTTAAATAACTATTTTATTTGTTTTTGTGTCCTTTAATTAACAGCACAGCACTGATTAGGATTATATTACGTATCAAAACGTGGCAAACAACAATTATTGTGATATCTCTTGGAAGTTCTTTTTTTTTTTGTTCCCTCAGGGCTCGTCCGCGGCCTTGCCGCCCCGATAGCACTGCAATGGAAGTACCTATACCTACCTAGTGTTTTTATAATGAGATAGTAATTCACTAATCGTGTAGTGCTATGAAACAGTTACTTGTTGATAAATTAAAGTTACAATTAATTACATTTATACAGCTCATCTGAAACGGACATGTTTTTCCTAACCACATCCACCACCCATCCCAACCAACATAGATCTAAATGCCTATTATGTTGTATAGCGCATAATTATGTTATATCAAAATAGGTACGTAAGTAGGTATATCAAGTTGAACTTAAAATAAACAATAACGATGTGCCCATTTATAGGATGTATTCTCAATTGATTTTCTAATGTAATATTATATTTAATTTATATGTTTGTTTAGATGTGATGGTGTTTAGTTTGGCCTATAATCAGCAATGGGTAGGAGCACCAATCACCTGCCACATATAATAGTATCAATAGGAGCCAGGAGCAGCAGAACATATTTGGTGTAAGTGTGGACCGTACACACTGCACAACACACATACCTATCACACCAATGATGCTGTAGTCTGTAGATAAACATTGTAAATTGTAAAGAGTCGAGACAGAACCAGACCTAAACACGTGTGTGGTTTCACTAGCTATTTCCTATTCCAGTTCTCCGGTGTCTGGTGTGGTTCGTGGTTATATTCTCTGTTGACTGTCTATGATCGTGCCTGTATTGTAATCTATGTACTCTACGAGTACATCTAATCATGGTTACTTTCTATATTCTTGTGATTAGCTTGTGGAGGGTTCGAACGCCTGCATCCAGCGGACAGCGGACTCATCTATCCCACTATTCGGTTTCGGCTTGTTTCGAGTTTCAGTTTTACAGTGTTCGCACTAATATACATATTTATTCAGTGAGCACTCTACACTTGAACTTTCAGCGCTCCGAGGTTCAGCCTTCTGGTTCCTGACCTACCCTAACCTGCTTTTTTGTAGACCTTCCGCCCGTAACCTGTATACTATTATTATTATTATTGGTGATAACTGTTAACCTGAACCCGTCCCAGGTCACCTGTTACTTGCAACTGACAACTGGTACTGGTACTGGTTACTGGTATATGGTATAGCGCCTGGCTTATTATTTACCTGATGCTCTTACTGGTCTGGTTTGTTAGTTGCTCTGGACCTAGGCGTACCTCTACCTACCATTCTCGTCTCAATCCAGTTTTACTCTCACAACACAACCATAAACTGCAACAGCATTACAAGTACTCTAGTTATTATATTATTTGTTTTTCTGGCTGACCAGCTGACCACAGCTTATAATCAAACAAGTAACAATTATAATGACTCGTGTAGTTTTATTGCTACTAGTTTTCACCTACCGTTTATTGTTCATACTGTTTCTAAGCAACGCGTTTTATGTTCCTAGGAACAACCTGTGAAATATAAAATGCCTATTAGGACGTAATATAAATCATAACTAAATGTTTATTCTATTTACATTTTTAAGCTTGATTAATATAAGGTGTACTCTCTTGACATTCGCCTTGATAGTCGGGTCATGAAAGTGTGGTGCCGCCAATATTATACAACTCTATTGGGGAAGAAAAGTATTTGTGAGACATAAAAACAACCAGTTGAATGGTCCAAGAGTAGTTATAGAGACACTGCCACAAGGTTCTAAATTAATCCCTCTACTTTTTAACATATACACTAATGGTATACACGGGATATGGGACGAAAGTGTTCAGTACACACAATACGCGGATGATTTGTGCATATATTCCTCTCAACTAACATATCACCATTGCATCAGAAAACTAAAGTACATAAAACACACCCTAAATCAGTGGTTGGTGAAACGCGGTTTTACTATCAGCCTGGGAAAAACACCAGTAATGTTTTTTTTTCTAGACATCGTATGAATACACCAGATTACATAGCTGATATCAAGTGGTAGATGTATATAGGTATCTGGGCATAGTCGTTGACAAAGTTACTATGGATAGAGCATATTAAGCATGTTATAAGTAAATGCGAACAATTAATATTCTTCGAGCTACTGTAGCTCAGGACTGGGATGCTGACATACGAATATACTATCTCTAATGTTTTATAAAAGTTATATTAGATTAATCCTGGACTACGGCTGCATAGTATTTGGTTCGACTTCAAAAACTAATATAAAACACATTGAAAGAATACAGTTAACCCGTAACCACTGGGGTGGATTATTTTCCTTTAACTGCTGAGGTGGAGTCTTACAGACTCCGACAAATAAATAGGGCTAATTAAAGTACGAAAATTGAAATAATTGCAATCCACATGCTGCACTAGTAAGATTGATATTTTTGGAAGTACGTATCACCAATTTTAACAAAAAAATATCGTAAAGGTGTAATAATAATATTTATTTGCAAATTACGGTACAAAAAGAACACATATTTCTTTTAAGTCATTTCTGACTTTGAAACGAGAAAAATAAATTACATAACTGCGTAAGTATGGTAATAAAGGTTGAGACAAAGTAAAAACGTGAAAAACAAAAAAATATCTACTAAGGAAAAAATTCGTGCAGGTGGTTCTTACTCCCTTAGTTCGGCACAGGTTGCACAGATTTTTCTGGAACATCCAAGACAGATTGGCTTCTGGCAGTGAATGCATACGTATTTCGTCTTCCTGTGCAACTTGGATGGACAGAGGAAGCAATATCGTCTATTTTCAAGGACAATTTCCTCATCAAGAACGGGAATAGGCATGTCCAGTATTCGACTGATGAGCATTTTTACTTCTTTGTTTATCCTTGGATTTCTGAGTCTGATTTCCATGTAGGGTTTGACGAGAGACATTGCCAGATTTTTTATAAAGTTACTTCGTGAAACGTCTTGGTTGTTTTTGTAACAACCGTTTAAAATGTAAGCATTTACCGCTGACATATCCAAGATTCTGAAGAATATGGCCATGGGCCATCTTTGCGTTCGGCGACTTGTTCCATAGATCGCACACTTTTCGTCCAAGGAATCCACTCCGCCTTTTGTGGTATTATAGTAAGCTATAATTTCCGGCTTTCCAGTTTCAGGATCATCGGACATGGAGTGGTGCATGGATGATACCAGTAACACAACCTTTCCTTTTTTCGGAACATGCGACAATAAAGTCACATCTTTGGTGAACCCGTATATGCTTGTACCTTCTTCTCTTTTCTTCCCCAAGAACTGCAAAGGCACTTCCCTTTTATTTTTTTTCAATGTACCGACGTATGTCAGGTCTTGCTTCTTCAATTCGTCAACTACTTGCAATGACGAAAACCAATTGTCAGCTGTTACATTGCGGTTGGACCCGTAAATTGGCTGTGTCAAACGCATTACTGCTTGAGTGGGTACATTCCAGTT
>OZ023271.1:0-200000 GCA_964006375.1 Tillus elongatus
TTAACTTGATTCTCAATAAGCATCGTCATTCTATTATCTCCAATCGGTGGTCTAGATACTCCCCTCTAAAAGCTTGCAGCAAATATGACTCATTTTCATGGGAAAACTTGACCTTATCATATTATGAAAAGCTAAAGTGCCTGGTTTTTACCTTTGCGGAACACGGTTCTTTTTAGGAAATCTATTCAAATTTGACTTGCACGGTCAGGTGCAGGGAACTACGCGAAATGAAAATGTCTACCAATTGAGGAACGGACAGTTTGAGACAATCCACAAAACAAAGCGAGCAATTTTATCATATCAGTCCAATTTGGAGGTAAGTAGGTAATGCGTCGCTTTGGGCAGACAGTGACGTCACAGGAAGTGACGTCACTGGCGCCGGCGCCACGCCCCGGCGCCACGCCCTGGCGCCAGCCCTGGCGCCTAGCCTGGCGCCGGCGCCACGCCCCGGCGCCACGCCCCGGCGCCAGCCCCGGCGCCTACCCCGGCGCCAGCCCCGGCGCCACGCCCGGCGCCAGCCCCGGCGCCAGCCCCGGCGCCTGCCCCGGCACCTGCCCCGGCGCCAGCCCCGGCGCCCAGCCACGCCCTGGGCCAGACAGTCACATCCGTGTTATTCTGCATTCTAAGGTCATTGACCTGTCTAGGAAACTTTGGCCAGACAGTGACGTCACACGACTTGGGCCAGACAGTCACATAAGTGTCTAACCTATTACTTCAAATTATTATATTTTGAAAAAAACCATTTGGTGCAGGTGAGTTTCGAACCCGGGGGCATTCAGATGGGAGGCAACGATGCTACCCGTTAAGCTAAGCAGACGCTTATTAATTTATTGTTTTAGGTTGGTATATATACGACTTTTAATTACAAACAAACCATACATGTAACATAATTAAAGTTTTTGTTATTATTAGACAAATGGATGATTTACAAAATAATGTTTAATATTAGAGGCTGAACCAAAACGGAGGAACCAAAATGGCGGAAAATGGCGGAATGAAAGATGGAAGCCTGTGATACCTTAAACGACTACAAACAAACCATACATGTAACATAATTAAAGTTTATTATTAGACAAATGGATGATTTACAAAATAATGTTTAATATTAGAGGCTGAACCAAAACGGAGGAACCAAAATGGCGGAAAATGGCGGAATGAAAGATGGAAGCCTGTGATACCTTAAGCTGACATTATAAAAATGGCGGCTTTCGTTGATAAAGATGGTGCAAGGATGGATGAAGACTTATTTAAAGATACGTCACTCCAACCTAGCCGACAAATGAGAGTGAAGGTTGATAAACGAGAATAATGGTATTGGTCGAAGACTCGGAAGATCCGTGAGATGTACGATGGAACCAACACATGCACGGTGTTAAGGAGGCCAAATCAAATTGGAATATACAATAAAATGGCCACTTCCGGTCTAAACTTTAAATCCTTGTATCTTTTCAACGACAAGTGATAGAAATGAACCGACTTTAAAAATATATCGTTTCATAACAAGCTCTACAAGAAACTGAGATAAAAAACTTTAAACCCTTATCGCGGAAGATCCGTGAGATGTACGATGGAACCAACACATGCACGGTGTTAAGGAGACCAAATCAAATTGGAATATACAATAAAATGGCCACTTCCGGTCTAAACTTTAAATCCTTGTATCTTTTCAATGGAAAGTGATAGAAATGAACTGACTTTAAAAATGTATGTTTCATAACAAGCTCTACAAGAAACCGAGATAAAAAACTTTAAACCCTTATCGCGGAAGATCCGTGAGATGTACGATAGAACCAATACATGCACGGTGTTAAGGAGGCCAAATCAAATTGGAATATACAATAAAATGGCCACTTCCGGTCTAAACTTTAAATCGTTATATCTTTTCAACGGAAAGTGATAGAAATGAACCGACTTCAAAAATATATCGTTTCATAACAAGCTCTACAAGAAAATGAGATAAAAAACTTTAAACCCTTATCGCGGAAGATCCGTGAGATGTACGATAGAACCAATACATGCACGGTGTTAAGGAGGCCAAATCAAATTGGAATATACAATAAAATGGCCACTTCCGGTCTAAACTTTAAATCCTTGTATCTTTTCAACGACAAGTGATAGAAATGAACCGACTTCAAAAATATATCGTTTCATAACAAGCTCTACAAGAAAATGAGATAAAAAACTTTAAACCCTTATCGCGGAAGATCCGTGAGATGTACGCTGGAACCAATACATGCACGGTGTTAAGGAGGCCAAATCAAAGTGGAATATACAATAAAATGGCCACTTCCGGTCTAAACTTTAAATCCTTGTATCTTTTCAACGACAAGTGATAGAAAGGAACCGACTTCAAAAATGTATGTTTCGTAACAAGCTCTACAAGAAACTGAGATAAAAAACTTTAAACCCTTATCGCGGAAGATCCGTGAGACGTACGATAGAACCAATACATGCACGGTGTTAAGGAGGCCAAATCAAATTGGAATATACAATAAAATGACCACTTCCGGTCTAAACTTTAAATCCTTGTATCTTTTCAACGACAAGTGATAGAAATGAACTGACTTTAAAAATATATCGTTTCGTAACAAGGTCTACAAGAAAATGAGATAAAAAACTTTAAACCCTTATCGCGGAAGATCCGTGAGATGTACGCTGGAACCAACACATGCACGGTGTTAAGGAGGCCAAATCAAAGTGGAATATACAATTTTAGTACACCCTCTTAGACTTATTGAAGTTGACGGTACAGGCAGTTGTCAAGCGTAGGCAACGTCCACAAACTATAATGAGTTTAATCTAAAGTGAATAGATATTTTTATTATTTGAATCCATTGGAGGCTAGGGTCTTATAAAACGTATATAAAATTAGTAGATATCATGGGTTATTACAAATGGAAAGTTTATTCTGAATGATCATTAAACAAACCTGCATTAGGTTCCGTTTTTATTTTGGTTACATATATACAGGATGACACAGTTCTATGGCAAAAAGCTAAATATAATTGTTATTATACGTGACACTCATCAGACGTAGGTAATAGCTTATATTTGTTAAACGTAAAAATTAAAAACTCTAATATAAAAAACTAAACACAACCTAACCAAACCCAGTTGGAAAGCTTAGATATTAACCTGAGATACCAGTGATATACACTTAACCTGAAGCTAAACAAATACGACATAACATTTAGACAAGTCTGTTAATAATATATATCCGAGTAAAAGAAGGAAAAATATGTCAACATTGCTCAAGCTAAGATAAACGGTTTTAACCTCAAACTGACAACGCTGTCTCGCATAGAACGGATGTCGGGTTGATAATCAGAATTTACTGGCCTAGTAAGCAGTTAATTAATAATTTTTCTCCATATTCGTATGTAGACTCCTTTGATAAATTAAATGAGACTAAGCTTCCATCACAGTCTGGATTTTATGATAATCTAAGAGGTGAACACATCATGCAGTCTGATTATGAGCGTGCGTGTAAGGTGTGTGCAAACGTCTGTTTTTTTTTTAGTGCAATACGTCAAGAAAAATGTATAGCTATAAACAAACCAGAGAGGACCGTTTTAAGACAAAACTTGAATATCTAGTAAGTAATATACTCTTAAAATATATCTTGTAGCAAATTTTCTTATACAACCTCCTTAACTAATTTTAAAAATAGACAACAATAACATCTTTAATATTGACAAGACGTTCGACAGTGAGAAAAATCTGGGTAACCCCATAAATATTTATTTAACATTCGGTGTCTATATAACGATTTCAACAATTTATGATATTACACGCTGATATGGACGAATTTAAAAAATTAGCCTTTATGATTGCTGGTTAAATATATATTTATTACAGCTGTGTTACCTAGAATTTTAAATAGCAGTAGGCGTATAGAAACACCAGTATTGGTCTTATTTAAACCGTCTTAGCATCTAGAATTTTAAAATATTGTGTGGGATGCAGGCGCCCAATAAATTTTTTTCTTTAATGACTCAATCTCCACGTGTTTGATCTTACTTAAAACGTCTTGATGCCTACAATTTAAATATTATGTGAGGCGCATGCTCTTAATCAGTTTTTATTTTTGCTGGTTAAAGTCCTACATGTTTGGTGTCATATCACTGGTCTAGGTAAGCAGAATCCAAATTTAACAAATGTACATGCGTACAATAAAATATCTATATTCTTAAGTCTTATTGAAATCGGTTTGATTTAAAGAATCTGTTGAAAGTAGAGCTGGCAACAATACCTCTAGTGGTAACCGCGATATCGCTTCCAACTACGGCTATACTTAGCACTTCCCGAAATTAACCTTGTTAGCCAACATATTTTGCTCACAGCTGTTGAAATAACCTTGTGAGTTGGTCTCAATGCTCCGTTAGCGGTTTTATTTTCCGTTGAATGACCTTAAAGTCATACGAAAAAGATACAAACATCGCAAACAAAGCTTTGATTACACATGCTATATTTTATTTTGTATAAAATGATGTGAAAAAATATTTCATAGGAAAAGGATGATATTAGAAACTTAAGGGTACAATGAAAACATCGTTAATGCCAAAATAATATTTATTAATAGGTTATACTTATTGTGCTCTATATATAATCATAATCTTCAACATCTGATTGTTGATCGTTCTCTGTATAGTTGACAATCTTCTGTAATAGGAGTCTCAGTTGTTCGTACAGACTACGGCTCGGGCATTGGATACCAAATATCGATAAATCCTTTTGGCCTATGCTAACTACCTGATTGGAAAACTCATCAAATTCGTAATATTTATTTTTCCGAAACACATACAATCTACCATTTGTATACCTAAATACTCCATCTATTTTAGCAGGGAATTCGGGAGAAAAGGAGTGTATATAGCCTTCTTCTTGCCTATAAAACAGAGCTCTAGACTCACTAACGATTTCGTACATGTTATCCGAGTGAAATATTATGGTTTTTCCTGTATACGTATTTACGATCGCATTTATCTTGTCAAACTGTAAAGCACCAAATAGTTGACATTACGGAACTTGGCAATGTGTTTTGTTTGTATGCTGGGAAAATCAACAAGGGCGAAGGTTCCATCGTTGGTAAACATAACCACTTCTCCACTAGGTCTTTGGTAAACATGTCTAATTTCTTTAAAAGAACCCTTCAAATATGGAAACCAATCTGTAAGAAGTTTTGGCTCTGTATAGGGACCTTTCATATTATCTAATGGTACAACCCAGACCCATTTCTTATAAAACAGATACATGTTATGGTTAATAATAACTAAAGGCCTGATCTTGTCTATATAATCGCACAAGTCCATATTTGATTTGGTTATTGTTTTAGGTACTGTTGTGGTCGTCTTTGGTGTCGACCTTGTGGTAGTCTTTGCCACCCTCGTTGTAGACTCTGTTGTCTTCGCTGTTGTGGTCGTCTTTGGTGTCGACCTTGTGGTAGTCTTTGCCACCCTCGTTGTAGTCTCTGTTGTCTTCGCTGTAGTTGTAGTAGAACGTTGTCCATATAATTCTTGAATCCGTTGAATATCGTCATTAGACATGCTGTTTCCATAATAAGCGAACATAAGAGAGTTTGTGTCGTAAGCATGAGTGAGTCCTAAACCGTGTCCTAGTTCATGTAAAAGCACTAAATAGTACGACGTGTCATTGCCTTCCGATGTATATGTTTGATAGTTCCATGATTTATTACTACTTAGATGAATTTCAATTGGAGTGTTGGCAGCATTCGGAAAATAAGTATGTCCTAAAACGGAATCGCCAAATGGATATCCACATGGTTGATCTTTTAACAAGTAACGATGGTTGTTGTCGCAAAAACTTATCCCTATATCAGCTTCAGAATAAATGTTTGTTCTTACAAAATTCAAATCAATATACTGCTCCCATTGTTTAAATGCTTTTTGTGTTATCAGACGTATCAAAGGATCTGAATGATGTATGTACCACTTTAATGTTTTCTTTTTCCATATAGGCTGTGAAGTTAAGAAAATGTTGCCTATATCTTTTTCACCACATCGATTACGTTTCATCAGGTTAATGTCTGAAATAGTCAGGTTCTCACTTTCGGTTAAATTGTAAAGCACGCGAAACATGTTCAAAGCATCCTTGAAAGGCTGTGTATTTTGCAACATTGATGATTGACTATTGTTAAAGGCACCATTTCTTAAGTACCCATATCTGACGAGATACTTGAGAGCCAATTCTCTGTCTTTTTCACTTATATGTTCCCCAAAGGAGACACTTAGCACACATATAATTAACAGTAACTTGAACATAACTGATTGGCTATTTTCTCTATCAAGAACTTCTATAGGATTCTCCACAACTACTGTCGCAAAACTGATCACTTCCCCCCTGTATTTATACCAGCCACGTCTGTCTCTAGAAGACTACTGTCGCAAAACCGTCCACCCCTCTTTTATACGATAAGTAAATTTTTCCTGTTGTCTAGATCAAGTTTGCTAAAGGGCAATGCGATATCTATTTCGAAAAACATCCTCAGTGGTTAGATTATCGAAAGTGCACAATTGCTTGCGGTTTAAATTTTCGAAAACAGCCTGTCAAAGTTTATTCTCAGTGGTCAGACTATCATTTATTTTTGTCGTTTCCAAGATCTTATTTTTCAGTGGTTATCTTGCTCGTATCCTCAGGGTTATCATTTTGAAAATACACAATATTTTGCTTGCGGTCTACATTCGAAGCTCCATTTTGAAACCGCATTTTGAAACCTCATAAATATCATATCTAAAGTCATAACTTCTTAAGTTGTTTTTAATTTGGTCAGGATATTTAATTAAAACAATTGAATTATAGTGGGGCAGTCGACAGGCCCCAAAGCGTTAGTAAACAGTTTACATTGGAATTGGATCTGGATTCTGCAGCTCTTATCTTTTTGAACGTTATAGACGTTATAAGTGTGTTTTATAAGTATCTTTGTTTTGTATTATTTAAGGAAAAATTTTCCTTAATTGTTATGCTTATTGTGTGTGTGCTATTGTCGTTCTTATTGGTAATTTTTTGACGTACATGAACATCCCTGTGTCATTCAGGTGACATTGGCCTGTTTCATTGTTAATATATACATTATACATTATACAATGAGAATATAGTTTTTAGGGAAATAAATGAAAAAAACAATAGGAAAAAACTGGTAAATTCCGAGCTTATATGCACAAACAAGATTTTTTCTTACATAAAATGCTTAAGTTACATGAAGGTAACGCTACTGCGCACCATCCTGTATTTTTATTTTTAGTGACTTTATTTTTATTTTGACTTTGGAGCACATACAAACCAAACAATTCTAGATTCATTTTAACTGTATCGTGTTTGGCTAAAGCAGCCTCCATCAAATGAAACAATTTATGCTTCACACCTTCCATGGCAAGACGTATATCACTACCATCCATACTAATACGATAGGTAGCCATTCTGTTTTTAAAAGCTTGAGTTAACATATAAACTTGTTCAACTTCCCCACGGTTCACACACTTTAGATTTTGTGAATTTCACTGCGTAAAGCACTCTTTTTTTCACTTGTAACGAGCACGATTCACTGTATCTCATCTTAACTACTAAACAGTTTACAACGAGAATACAGTTTAGGGGAAAGAATGAAATCAATAGGAAAAACTGGAAAAATTGATAGCTTATATACGCAAACACGGATTTTTTTCTTACATAAAATGGTTAAGTTACATGTAGAGTGGAGCCACTGCTGAACGTAGTGAAATTATCTAAAAACTTAATATAACAGGGTTTTTGATATGTGTACATTTAAAGAATTTTTCATATTTGGATTTTAAATGTACACCTGTAGATAAATATGAAAAACAATTCGATAGAAATTAGGAAAACATATACTATTTCATACCTGGTACAATCTTAGAAAATCAGTGTTTTAAAGTTAAATGACTTGATAATTAACACGCACTTAGAAGCTTTATAAGATATCATTTGTATAGTTTGAGACTTTGTGTTGAGATTTATTATATTTGGACATGCTAAAAGTATATAAGTTTAAATTGGGAGTTTATAAGGTGCCAGATCTATTTTTAATTGCTAAACAAAATAATTTTTGTCCATGTTTATCAACACGTAAAGTTACGACATCTATTGCAACATAATTTAACTGTAGCGTTTTTGGTGCACTTTCTTAGAAAAACTCACTAATAGGAGATCCTGACTTTTGGTTTTAAAAAAAAATCTCAAATGAGCGCGAGGTTGGTTTTATATATGAACCATAATGAATCGATTGTGTCTTAGCCAGAAAATTAATTTAGGAAAATCTATGATAAACAAATTTGGTAAGTTTATGATATTAAGAGGAGACTATATAGCAAAAATGTATATTTACTCCTTAAAATAAAAATGTTTTTATGTCATATTATTTCTATAAAAATTCGCTACCAGTGTTAACCTTATCTGCTTTAGTTTTGTTTACTATTTACGTCCGGACGATCTAACAACAGCTTATCTCGACTTTAACAGCTGCCGCGGTTTATATAAGTAATTGTGTATGTGACGTAAGATTGTACTGGCTGCGGTATGGCATATAAGTAATTAAAAGCAAACAATTAAATCTCCACATATTAAGTTATTCATAATGATTAAGTATAATAAAAAATTAAAGACATGTGTTCCCTTTAAGTATCTGTACG
Organism: Tillus elongatus; assembly: GCA_964006375.1. NCBI lineage: Eukaryota > Metazoa > Arthropoda > Insecta > Coleoptera > Cleridae > Tillus > Tillus elongatus. The sequence goes on from OZ023271.1 coordinate 8,667, forward strand.
TCAACGAACCACTACTATTCAAAGAAATAAACCTATTATTTAAGATATCCTATGAGCAACACTTTAATTTCAATTGTCTGATAATGCATATATTGGCGAATTTTCATAAAGTTTTTCATTATATTAAGGTATATAATGTAAAAGCCATACTTTAACCTAATTTAAATTTTTTATTTACTATTATCTATGAAGACTAATTTCGCGCCGTCAATATCACTATATTTTAAAAAAAACCGACAGACACAAACTTCAATGTGAAAGTGGTGTCTTGTTAAAAATGTAATAATATAAAAGTAATAGTTTAGCAAAAGACCTCATAAGGTTTATGACATACTTAATAATAACGTCATTTTATTTGCATATAAGCAGAACTTTTAGCCTAGTTTAAAAATTACTTACCTTATTCATGGCAAGCTCTTTTTTTAACAGCTTCTAGCTGTATTCCTTCTTATCTTTTTTATTTTGATTACAGTAAAAACTCCAAAACTACTTATGAAAAAAAATTCATTTGTAATACAGTATGGTTTAACTTTGTTCATCAAGTTAGAACTCTAATATTAAATAGTAAAAGTGATTGCAAACGTTTCTTTAATGATATAAATTACACCAAGCAATTAAGGATTCTTCAACGAAGCCTTTATACTTTTTTCACCATTAACACTACACTTTTTTAGTTTATAATTTCCAACTGGTTAAATAAAACACTATTATTCCATATATAGCAATTTATTACCAACATTGTAATACATATATTTTGAGAATATACTATTTTTTTTTTATTTTTTTTTTTAATAAAATTTATCAGTAATATTTTTTTTTTACAATACATATATTTTGACTAGGATTACACCAGTTCTTATACATACTATAATACATCTTAACAACTAGTTACTACACAAGGTAGTTTATATTAATGTTGACAAGTGATAATAAGCTATCATCAAGTGACCTGTTTACATAGATAACTAAAACAGGTGTTATACTATGACATTATATTGAACAAATCATATAAACATTTAGAGGCTTAAAGATAGTAAGGTACATGGTTTCACTATGATGATTGATATGTGATGAAGGCTTACCGGTTTTTCACCTGAGTCATTGTCATTCTAAATGTATCAGAACGAAAACCGGATCTTTTGCTCTGGTATATCTTGCTCAGTAGGTGCCAGACGTCTTCGAAAACAACATTCTTTGCTTTACGAAATGGGAGATGGGCAGCCCCCTTGTCGAAACCTTCCGAGTTAAAGGTAAAACCTACCTTGTCTTCGGGGTTGACATTCTCAACTATATGGCTCACAACATCTTTAATACGATCTTTGACCCAGTTCTCTGGATCGTTGACATCGTCAGGTATATCTTGTAGTCTAAAGCAAACACTACGTCTATCAAATTTAAACTTCTTATTGGAATTCACTGTGTCTTCAAGTATTTGGAATGCCATTGTTTCCAAGAGTTCACTTTCACAACCGAAGTTTTTCGTGTTCACTTCACGACTAAGAGACTAAAGTTTAACGGTATTTTCACTGTCTGAAGACTGAAACCAAAACGGGTGCTTTTTTAGTCTTAATGTTCACCTTTCACTGTTACAAGAATTGAAGTTTAACCTCGTCCTATACTCAGTGGGAGTTTCTCGTGCTAATATAGTGTGTTCACCTACCTCATAGCCTTCTGTCTTATTACATATTTGACAAACAGGTTTTTTAGCGTCTGATTGACATTCTGAACAGGAACAGGGACCTCCGAAGAAACAACTAGGCATGTTGACTGTTTGACGGTTGGTGGTTGGCTTTGAGACCCTTTTTTCTGCATTGAAAAGAAACGGAAACATGTGTGAATGTTACGATAAATCTTTATATCGTCAAAGCTATTGAAAGGTTGATGAAGAGGAAGCATCGGCGTTATCGTAGAGTTTACGTTTTTCTTGAAAACCATAGGGTTGCGAGCAGTATGATTCATCAAACTTACGCTTCTCAGACTTTGGCCTATATATTTTAGTTTCCTCCCTTGTTACTACTTGGTGGTCTTTTGTCCTTCGTATATTCATACTGGTTATCGGAATAGGTTCTATCGATTCAATAGCCATAATCATGTCACTCATGCTAAATACATTCACAAGCTTCAGGGTATTATAGCTTAACCGTATACCTTTTACTTTACAAACCATAAAGTATGTGTGGTACCTGGGGCTGAATACAATATAGCTGTAGTTTTTTGGCCCTCCGGAAGCAAATACAACTATATAACTTCCAGGCCCATATTCTTCGAGTTCGTCTGTCATTTCACCCAAAGAATTTCCTGTTGGTACATCCCACTCATCAGGTCTAGAAACATATATTATGGAATCTGTATCGTAGTATAAAACCCTGTCTCCAAGCTTCTCTAGATAACTATAGAGTTTTAAGCGAGCATGTGTTGTAACGTAGGCTGCTATGCAAACATTAACGGTGTTTAGAATGTCGGCGGCTTCATCCTTATAAATGTAGCTAGCGATGAGGGTATCATCGTTGACCCCATGTATATTTGTGACTTCAATCGCTGGATTTGAGAGCAATTCTTCAAGTTGATGTGGTTGTCTAATGATGTCAACTTTTGATTGATTCTCTCTCTGTCCAAACTTGCCCCTGAAATCATACAATCATGAGTACCCACGTTACAAATTTAATTCTTAATGTATGTGTGGTTACAGGTTAAAATCTCTTAATGTGTCTGTGGTTACAAGTTCAAATCTTAATGTGTGTAATTAAATTTAATTAATAAGTAATAAATATATGCCACTCGTCAAAGGTAGCTAATCTGCGTATTAAATTTGATCAATATAATTAATATAAATCATTTGTATGTATAATGAAAAAATTAGGTTGATCTGATTAAATCAATTTAAATTTAATTAATAAGTAATAAATATATACCACTCGTCAAAGGTAGCTAATCTGCGTATTAAATTTGATCAATATAATTAATATAAATCACTTGTATGTATAATGAAAAATTAGGTCGATCTGATTAAATCAATTTAAATTTAATTAATAAGTAATAAATATATACCACTCGTCAAAGGTAGCTAATCTGTGTATTAAATTTGACCAATATAATTAATATAAATCATTTGTATGTATAATGAAAAATTAGGTCGATCTGATTAAATCAATTTAAATTTAATTAATAAGTAATAAATATATACCACTTGTCAAAGGTAGCTAATATGTGTATTAAATTTGATCAATATAATTAATATAAATCATTTGTATGTATAATGAAAAATTAGGTCGATCTGATTAAATCAATTTAAATTTAATTAATAAGTAATAAATATATACCACTTGTCAAAGGTAGCTAATATGTGTATTAAATTTGATCAATATAATTAATATAAATCATTTGTATGTATAATGAAAAATTAGGTCGATTTTTACACCACATGTAAACAAAACGTGTTTTTATTTCTAGCGTTTAATATTACATAAAGTGATATCGCCGGGCTTCCGGTTGATATGGAAGGTGAACGGCCAGATCAGCTGGTGGTTTTTAGTTTACAGATGGAACTCCGTGAAATATACGTGTTCTTGCACAGTAGCAAAACAATTAATAATATGCAATTTTTCTCGAATCTTACCTACTATATTTACAGATGCTGGTGACTTTTTTTTGTGTGTGTGTTTATGTTTGTGTATGTATATGTGCTACTGCTGTAAGTTGAAATCTTACATGTTAAAATTTAAAAGTGTGTGGCTACAAGTTAAAATCTTAATGTATGTGTGTGTTGAAAAGAAACATGGTACATACCAAAAACTATTGAGCATCAGTTTAGCTAAAGCTCTTAGCCCAGGATTCTTCACGATTTCTCCAAACTCCATCCTAATCCCCTCCTTGTCGAAAAATTCGTCAATATACGCCTCCTTTTCTTCTGCTGTTATGCAATTTGAAGGCCAACCACTTGCTTGTTGCTTCATTTTAATGAACTTGTTCATCATTTTAGTGAACAAACCACCAGTCTTCTCGGTCACATCGTACTGCTCTATTTGATACTGCCAAACCTCATACACTTCGAGCATAACATAACCTTTTTCTAAAGCCTTCTTTACCTCGTCCATCACCCACGTACCAACCAACGCTCTTTGTTCAGTCGTATGTTCGCAGGCACCTTGGTTCATACACACACCACATGTACGACACAGTACAAACATTAATTTACCATTCATCTTAGTTGGTAGTACAGGGTGATATAAATTTTCAGGAGGCAAAATCTTGCATTTGATGACGCCATTCATATTGGAGAGGTCTAGATGTTTGCATTCATCACCTATGTGAACTTTTGGATGACCTACTGGGTACCCCTTGTATTTGCATACATAGGGGTACAATGAACACACATCAACGTATTTAATTTTTTCTCCGGGTTTTGCTTGATAGTAAGTCTTGCAGTTGCCCGTACGGCCTCCGTAGAAAGCATCACGTGGTTCAAGAGCTGTGGCGGCTAACAGGGGACTTGTCTCTAGCGTCATTTTCAAAGATTTGTTCTTTTCAAGCATTTCTCGAAAGGTACACTCCCACATCTCAACAACTTCATAACCCCTCTGTCTCAAACGATTTGTTTTTGCCTGAGTACGCTCATAGCGGTTGTTTAGAGTGTCGGAAGGGTCGTCGTGAAGAGGATCGTCTCTTTTGTTACTTAGGCATGTGTGCCCATGGTAGTAACACCCATGGAACTCAAATATTTGTTGTGTCTCTGTACAGAAACCATCAACTTTAACACCTGCTACCAAAGCCTCTGGCTTCTTTACAGCATGCTCGATATTTATACCACGCTGTGCTTCCTCGTATATCAGCCAGAGAGTGGCTATCTTTGACTGCTTATCACAGTCTCGATAGCCTCCTTGGGGTATAATGCCTATGGTTTCAGGTAGTAAGAAGTTGCGCCTGAAGACCAGATTGCAGGCAGAGGCTATGGTGCATGCTTCTGTGAATGGACACACCTTACATTCATCCAGAAACATCTTTCGAAATTTTAAACAGGCTTTCCGTAAGATCTCGACGTCACTGACACAATAGTCGATCAAATCTCTTTGCATGTTAAAGTTGTCATTTTGATGTTCTTTGTGCCATTCAATAAGTTTTAGACGGTTATCTTCACTCATGTGGTCTGGGTCGTAGTATTGTAATGCAGGTAGAGGACCGTTGTAATTAGCGTTCGCCAGGGTGTTGAAAAGGTGAGGGAAGTAACCTTTCTTTAGCTCAGGCCCCAAATCGAACGCTTTAGGAAGTACAGCTAATGGCATCGGAAAATAAGTGAGTGAGTCTAAAAATATTACGTTACCTATTTTCATTTTAATAATGCTGGTACCTCGCATAATCAATTCGACCTTGAGATTTGTCTTTTCCAGCACATCTTTTAGAATAAATTGGTGATCATAAGCCTTTCCATTGTGCGCCATTACCACTAACCTTTTGAAAGCCGGTGCAACACCCAGAACGTATTCTGCAAACCTCTCCAAAGGTTTTATTTTTAAAACTTGACGTCTCGCACAACATCTATAGCATATGAGCACGTCATCATCTTGCTCCATGCAGAGGTCGCAGCGTTGTTGAAACACACATAGGTTGGGTAAATGTATACTTTCACCATTGGGCCCCTCTTCATCCTGCCGCGTCTCTAGATCGTAAAATACAAACAACGTACCATCTGTTATTGGCTCTCGCTCATCAGGTTTTATATAACAGTAATGGCCAGCAGGTTGATGTTTAGAACACACTCTACAATAGACTTCGTCACACACATGGTCGCGGTCGGCTTTAATTGTCTTGAGACATGATTCACACCTTTTCACTGTGTCACACATACTCTTACCATTTTTATCAATTCTTTTATGATTGGTGAAGCAGTTGTGACCTCTAAATTTTCTATTGCAATCGACACAAGTTATTTCCTCACGCGTCTTTTCACAAGGTGGGCTCTGCTGACAGCATGGACAAGAGGCCGAACATCGATGATCCTTTTTATGATCATAAGGCACATGGCACCACTCGCAATAATAAATGCAGCAAAAGGCTGCTTTTAAATTTGTAATAACGTTAAAGTGATTGTTGTGATGAAGTAAGTTTATTTTTAGGGGAGCATCGGGCCCCTCAAACATCACAGTCCGACCTTTAGAACCATATTCGTAAACCGTGATCTTGTATTGAGTCAGATGTTGTTGAAATTTCTGAAGTTCAATAATACCTGCGCCTTCAGTCGGTATTTCTATACCTGTTTCTCTCATTAACTTCTCGACCTCTTGATCCTGCATTTTCTGACGATTTCTTCTAATTTGCATTATATAAGGACTGTTTATGGCATAAGCTATGGCTACAACTAGAGCTCTTACGAGACAGAGATTATCGGAATTATTAATGGTTACAATCCCTTTTCTCTGCGAACACTCCTCTTCAAACTTAGTATATTTATTTGTTCTGCCAGCCCCTGTGAGCGGTTTCACCATCGTCATCGTCATTCTGAATGTGTTTGAATGAAAGCCCTCCGAATTGCTTTGATATATTTGTCCTAGCAGGTCCCAAATATTTTCAAATGTCACACTTGATGCTTTTCTGAATGCCAAGTGCGCAGCCCCCTTATCGAACCCCTCCGAGCTAAAAGTAAATCCCACTCGGTCATTAGGTTCAATATCCTTGACTATGCGGGCTACAATGTCTTGAATGCCGTTTTTCACCCACTTCTCTGGGTCATTAACATGATCGGGGATGTCATTAAGTTTAAAGGTAACACTACGCCTTGTCAACTTATATTTTTGGTTGGTTTTGCACGTATCGGCAACGATTTGGTAAGCCATTTTAGAAAAACTGCGCGAAACACTTGAAAGTTTTACAAATTAGTGAATGTTTTCAAAACTATGATTGTTTTTACACTATCTTACAAAAAAGTACAGTTAAAATCACTAAACGATACCTGATGATGCTAAAGGTGCTCTAAGGATAACTAGGTACTACAACCAAAGCGTGGCACAACACAGACGATGGCAATTTAACTGGCACAAAACTAGGCAGTATTAACAATAACGGTAGAAGGTGGACTGAATTTTTCTAGGATCGAGCTTATATAAGTACATTGTTACGAGTACCGACGCTGGAACAAAATAGCTTTGTTTTAATTTGAGGCCCCCACTATTAGCTTAATATGTAACTTGTTTTGCATGTATTTATATGGCTTGGTGTGTCATATCTCTGTATTTGCTTAAATATGCATGTGGTCTTATGGTAAACAGGTACAGATTTTTTATGGTTTTCTACTGGCGTTGTCCGCACTACACCGGAAACCGTAATAAGCTTACAACTTGAGAACGGCAGGAAACGATATCACTCTCCGATACTGGGGGGAAATTATGTTGGTAAATCAGCAATCATTTGCAGGAAATGATATGTTTATAAAAACATTCTGCTATAAAATCGTTAACGGATGTTTTTAAGAATAGAAAAACATATCTAAAGGTTATATTTTAAATATACTTACGTTTATAGGTGTTAAAGCCTTGTTGCCAACTTTTGTTATACCATACACAAAAATATATACAACATGTAAATTTTAAGTTCAGTCTTTGTTTAAACCTAATTCAGGTTTGTTTAATGATCATTCAGAATAAACTTTCCATTTGCAATAACCCATGATATCTACTAAATTTATATACGTTTTATAAGACCCTAGCCTCCAATGGATTCAAATAATAAAATTATCTATTCACTTTAGATTAAACTCATTATAGTTTGTGGACGTTGCCTACGCTTGACAGCTGCCTGTACCGTCAACTTCAATAAGTCTAAGAGGGTGTACTAAAATTTGTCTGTAGCACGCATCACTTGATGAACAATACGCTATTGAATACTGTTCTTTATGGTATGGTTGAAATTTTCTCTGAAAGTAACTTCATTAAAGAGAGAGTGTGTTGTTTTTAGGTGTTAACACAGCTTGTTCTGACTTACTTAAATATTATATTTCTTCTGTTAGACGATGATTTTGAGGTGTCACACATGTATGTAGCTCTACGGCTATACCGGAAGTATCTACCGGAAGTAACATTTTTATTGTATATTCCAATTTGATTTGGCCTCCTTAACACCGTGCATGTATTGGTTCTATCGTACGTCTCACGGATCTTCCGCGATAAGGGTTTAAAGTTTTTTATCTCAGTTTCTTGTAGAGCTTGTTACGAAACATACATTTTTGAAGTCGGTTCCTTTCTATCACTTTCCGTTGAAAAGATATAACGATTTAAAGTTTAGACCGGAAGTGGCCATTTTATTGTATATTCCACTTTGATTTGGCCTCCTTAACACCGTGCATGTGTTGGTTCCAGCGTACATCTCACGGATCTTCCGCGATAAGGGTTTAAAGTTTTTTATCTCATTTTCTTGTAGAGCTTGTTATGAAACGATATATTTTTGAAGTCGGTTCATTTCTATCACTTGTCGTTGAAAAGATACAAGGATTTAAAGTTTAGACCGGAAGTGGCCATTTTATTGTATATTCCAATTTGATTTGGCCTCCTTAACACCGTGCATGTATTGGTTCTATCGTACATCTCACGGATCTTCCGCGATAAGGGTTTAAAGTTTTTTATCTCATTTTCTTGTAGAGCTTGTTATGAAACGATATATTTTTGAAGTCGGTTCATTTCTATCACTTTCCGTTGAAAAGATATAACGATTTAAAGTTTAGACCGGAAGTGGCCATTTTATTGTATATTCCAATTTGATTTGGCCTCCTTAACACCGTGCATGTATTGGTTCTATCGTACATCTCACGGATCTTCCGCGATAAGGGTTTAAAGTTTTTTATCTCGGTTTCTTGTAGAGCTTGTTATGAAACATACATTTTTAAAGTCAGTTCATTTCTATCACTTTCCATTGAAAAGATACAAGGATTTAAAGTTTAGACCGGAAGTGGCCATTTTATTGTATATTCCAATTTGATTTGGTCTCCTTAACACCGTGCATGTGTTGGTTCCATCGTACATCTCACGGATCTTCCGCGATAAGGGTTTAAAGTTTTTTATCTCAGTTTCTTGTAGAGCTTGTTATGAAACGATATATTTTTAAAGTCGGTTCATTTCTATCACTTGTCGTTGAAAAGATACAAGGATTTAAAGTTTAGACCGGAAGTGGCCATTTTATTGTATATTCCAATTTGATTTGGCCTCCTTAACACCGTGCATGTGTTGGTTCCATCGTACATCTCACGGATCTTCCGAGTCTTCGACCAATACCATTATTCTCGTTTATCAACCTTCACTCTCATTTGTCGGCTAGGTTGGAGTGACGTATCTTTAAATAAGTCTTCATCCATCCTTGCACCATCTTTATCAACGAAAGCCGCCATTTTTATAATGTCAGCTTAAGGTATCACAGGCTTCCATCTTTCATTCCGCCATTTTCCGCCATTTTGGTTCCTCCGTTTTGGTTCAGCCTCTAATATTAAACATTATTTTGTAAATCATCCATTTGTCTAATAATAAACTTTAATTATGTTACATGTATGGTTTGTTTGTAGTCGTTTAAGGTATCACAGGCTTCCATCTTTCATTCCGCCATTTTCCGCCATTTTGGTTCCTCCGTTTTGGTTCAGCCTCTAATATTAAACATTATTTTGTAAATCATCCATTTGTCTAATAATAACAAAAACTTTAATTATGTTACATGTATGGTTTGTTTGTAATTAAAAGTCGTATATATACCAACCTAAAACAATAAATTAATAAGCGTCTGCTTAGCTTAACGGGTAGCATCGTTGCCTCCCATCTGAATGCCCCGGGTTCGAAACTCACCTGCACCAAATGGTTTTTTTCAAAATATAATAATTTGAAGTAATAGGTTAGACACTTATGTGACTGTCTGGCCCAAGTCGTGTGACGTCACTGTCAAAGACAGGTCAATGACCTTAGAATGCAGAATAACACGGATGTGACTGTCTGGGCCAGGGCGTGGCTAGGCGCCGGGGCTTGGCGCCGGGGCTGGCGCCGGGGTAGGCGCCGGGGCTGGCGCCGGGGCGTGGCGCCGGCGCCAGGCTAGGCGCCAGGGCGTGGCGCCAGGGCGTGGCGCCGGGGCGTGGCGCCGGCGCCAGTGACGTCACTTCCTGTGACGTCACTGTCTGCCCAAAGCGACGCATTACCTACTGAGGTAATATTTTCTAATTTAAGCTTGTTCGTTATATTATGTACTTCATGCAATCTCTAAATTATCAAGTGTAGGTGGCAGTAGTGCGGTGAGATATACATAAACGATGCCTGTTTCTGGTAAGTTGCTTCTCACGTTGAACCATGTTTAAAGTTGTTTAAATCCAGACCCTTCTGCTCCCGTTTCGGAGCAATTTTAAGAGAGCTTAAGAAATATAATAAAGACCTCAACTTGTCCGAAGTATGGAAAGGGATAACTTGGGGTTACTGTACTTTGATTCCTGGCTCTCGAAGTCCTGTGACATACATGCGTTAGCTTATAATTATTGACAGATATGTTACGGTGCGAGAGACCGGGCACCATTACTGCAAGGTTAATTGAAAACACCAAAATTAGTAATTAATATATATTTGCTTGTTTTTTTTTAATATTTTGGTCTTGTTGACTGCAGGGAATTATATAAAATGTATGCTGTAAATAACTAAATATTTGTAAAGTGTTTATTATATTTTCGTGTCTATTATTCCCCAAGTTCTAAGAGGGCATGTTGTTCAATATGTTTGTTGAAAACTGCTAATACTATTAACCCCACAGTTCTGCATGCGAAACTAACGAACGAATGCTCACAGATGTCGAAACTTATGCTGCATACATGGGAAAAAACTGCAATTATGCTGGAGAATTAGAACTAAGCGCAGTCGATACTAAATACTCCCTCTAGTGGTAGTACGTTGGCATAATAAAGTTGTAGTACCACTGTCCCACTGTTGTGTGTACTGTAGGAACCTTCATATGCTGTTCTCTTTTAATTTAAATTATATTTTTAAAAAAATGTTGGGAAATTTAGTTGCCTTGCTCCTGTTGGAAAATTTGTTTTGCTTTTGTTGGGTCACCCATTGTTATAATTGAAATCAGCCATACACATATCTATCATACAATAATAATAAAATTTTCAAAAAGATACATACGTTGTTTGTTGTTCATAAAACCTATAATTATAGAATAAATAAAAGAAATATAGCCATGAATTGCTCAAATCTACTTATAGGTGAGCTTAAAACACATCTATACTGGCCAAATTTTAATATATATCAGAAGATATCACCACTTAGATAAATAAAAAATATTTTCACACATTTTTTACAGTAAATTATTATTATTGAGCACCAACTGTTAGTATTATTTTATTTTTATTGCCATTTGATTATGACAAAATATTTTATTTTAATTGTGTCACTACGTCACAGCATACTTATCTGTTACAATAATGTTTTGCTTATTTCACATGAGAAATAAAACTTCTTCAAGTAATACGTTACTGTAACCAGAAAAAATCTTTTTATCTTTTGCTGAAAAAAAAAATAGTATGGCGTCGACAGGAAAAAAGAAAGTTTACTGTTGTGGCTCATAAACATATAAGCTTAGATATTTCTTGGGATCACCATGACAATCCTGTATAAAATGTCAAACTTTAGAAAAGCTGCTTTTTGAATTATTAAAGAGAGAACAAAATGTCAGGTTTTAGTTTATTTTTTAAACTCTTACGATGTTTAGTAACTGAAGATTTACCCCACTTTGTCACCACATATCTGGGAACGCAAGGCAGTCCTTTAGCTGCCTTTATTTTACTATTTGAATCTGGTACACTCTGGGACATATTTTGTTACACTGTCCAAACCCCGTTCACTTCATATTCGCCTTTCTTAGTTTTAACTTGATCCCAATAAGCATCGTCATTCTATTATCTCCAATCGGGTCTAGATACTCCCTTTAAAAGCTGCAGCAAATATGCCTCATTTTCATGGGAAACTAGACCTTATCATATTATGAAAAGTTGAAGTGTCTGTTTATACCTTTGCGGAACATGGTTCTTTTCGGGAAATCTATTCAAATTTGACTTGCACGGTCAGGTGCAGGGAACTACGCGAAATGATACCATTAAGAAAATGTTCCTCACTGAAATGAAAATGTCTACTAATTGAGGAACGGACAGTTTGAGACAATCCACAAAACAAAGCGACCAATTTTATCATATCCGTCCAATTTGGAGGTAATATTTTTTAAATTTAAGCTTGTTCGTTATATTATTTACTTCATGCAATCTCTAAATTATCAAGTGTAGGTGGCAGTAGTGTGGTGAGATATACATAAACGATGCCTGTTTCTGGTAAGTTGCTTCTCACGTTGAACCATGTTTAAAGTTGTTTAAATCCAGACCCTTCTGCTCCAGTTTCGGAGCAATTTTAAGAGAGCTTAAGAAATATAGTAAAGACCTCAACATGTCCGAAGTATGGAAAGGGATAACTTAGGGTTACTGTACTTTGATTCCTGGCTCTCGAAGTCCTGTGACATACATGCGTTAGCTTATAATTATTGATAGATATGTTACGGTGCGAGAGACCGGGCACCATTACTGGAAGGTTAATTGAAAACGCCAAAATTTGTAATTAATATATATTTGTAAAGTGTTTATTATATTTTCGTGTCTATTATTCCCCAAGATTTAAGAGGGCATGTTGTTCAATATGTTTGTTAAAAACTGCTAATACTATCAACCCCACAGATCTGCATGCGAAACTAACGAGGGAATGCTCAGAGATGCTGAGACTTATGCTGCATACATGGGAAAAAACTGCAATTATGCTGGAGAATTAGAACTAGGCGCAGTCGATACTAAATAGTCCCTCTACATTCGTTTTTGCCAAACTCGAGTGTCTATTACTCCCCAAGATCTAAGAGAGCACGTTGTTCAATATATTGTTGAAAACTGGAAATCCTATCAACCCCACAGTTCTGCATGCAAAACTAACGAGGGAATGCTCACAGATGCTGAGAGTTATGCTGCATACATGGGGAAAAACTGCGCTTATGCTGGAGAATTAGAACTAAGTGCCGCCACTACTAAATACTCCCTCTACATTCGTGTTGACCAGAGCGTTCGTGGAAGTCTCGTGGCAAATTATGGAAATCCGGAAAACAGTAAGGTAAACGTTCTGTTTACTGGAAGTATAAGTAGCGGATACTATGATGCTCTAAAGCAGGAGATTCACAGAGTAAGAAACAAAAGACGTCACGCAAACGCGCAAGAGACGAAAAGGAGGATAATGCCCCAGAAGAGAAACGTCTTAAATGTATAATCTCCTAAATTACTGCGAACACGGTCTGATATTTATTTTTTGTTTTTTATAGAATAATAATTTATTTCCTGATAAGATACAATTTGGTTTTTACAAAGAAATAACAATATTAACTTTAAGAATTGTTCCACATTTGTAAATTTTCCCCCTCTTTTTTTTACCCAATCTGCAAACAATAGAGTAAGCAACAAAGTCAGAGACGGATATCGGTAAATTTTAGTAAACATAGCAAACAAAACGAAATTACCGCCATATACACCCATACACAGAGAGCCTTAGTGTTATTTTTTTTACTTCTAGTGGTAGTACGTTGGCATAATAAAGTTTGGCATAATAAAGTTGTAGTACCACTGTCCCACTGTTGTGTGTACTGTAGGAACCTTCATATGCTGTTCTCTTTTAATTTAAATTATATTTAAAAAAAAAATGTTGGGAAATTTAGTTGCCTTGCTCCTGTTGGGAAATTTGTTTTGCTTTTGTTGGGTCACCCATTGTTATAATTGAAATCAGCCATACACATATCTATCATATAATAATAATAAATTTTTCAAAAAGATACATACGTTGTTTGTTGTTCATAAAACCTACAATTATAGAATAAATAAAAGAAATATAGCCATGAATTGCTCAAATCTACTTATAGGTGAGCTTAAAACACATCTATACGTGTCAAATTTTAATATCTGTCAGAAAATATCACCGCTTAAATAAATAAAAAATATTTTCACACATTTTTTACAGTAAATTATTATTATTGAGCACCAACTGTTAGTATTATTTTATTTTTATTGCCATTTGATTATGACGAAACATTTTATTTTAAATGTGTCACTACGTCACAGCACACTTATCTGTTACAATAATGTTTTGCTTATTTCACATGAGAAATAAAACTTCTTCAAGTAATACGTTACTGTAACCAGAAAAAATCTTTTTATCATTTGCTGAAAAAAAAATATTATGGCGTCGACAGGAAAAAAGAAAGTTTACTGTTGTAGCTCATAAACATATGAGCTTAGATATTTCTTGGGATCACCATGACAATCCTGTATAAAATGTCAAACTTTATAAAAGCTGCTTTTTGAATTATTAAAGAGAGAACAAAGTGTCAGGTTTTAGTTTATTTTTTAAACTCTTACGATGTTTAGTAACTGAAGATTTATCCCACTTTGTCACCACATATCTGGGAACGCAAGGCAGTCCTTTAGCTGCCTTTATTTTACTATTTGAATCTGGTACACTCTGGGACATATTTTGTTACACTGTCCAAACTCCGTTCACTTCATATTCGCCTTTCTTAGTTTTAACTTGATCTCAATAAGCATCGTCATTCTATTATCTCCAATCGGGTCTAGATACTCCCTCTACAATCTGCAGCAAATATGCCTCATTTTCATGGGAAACTAGACCTTATCATATTATGAAAAGCTAAAGTGCCTGTTTTTACCTTTGCGGAACACGGTTCTTTTTAGGAAATCTATTCAAATTTGACTTGCACGGTCAGGTGCAGGGAACTACGCGAAATGATACCATTAAGAAAATGTTCCTCACTGAAATGAAAATGTCTACTAATTGAGGAACGGACAGTTTGAGACAATCCACAAAACAAAGCGAGCAATTTTATCATATCAGTCCAATTTGGAGGTAATATTTTCTAATTTAAGCTTGTTCGTTATATTATGTACTTCATGCAATCTCTAAATTATCAAGTGTAGGTGGCAGTAGTGTGGTGAGATATACATAAACGATGCCTGTTTCTGGTAAGTTGCTTCTCACGTTGAACCATGTTTAAAGTTGTTTAAATCCAGACCCTTCTGCTCCCGTTTCGGAGCAATTTTAAGAGAGCTTAAGAAATATAATAAAGACCTCAACTTGTCCGAAGTATGGAAAGGGATAACTTAGGGTTACTGTACTTTGATTCCTGGCTCTCGAAGTCCTATGACATACATGCGTTAGCTTATAATTATTGATAGATATGTTACGGTGCGAGAGACCGGGCACCATTACTGCAAGGTTAATTGAAAACACCAAAATTAGTAATTAATATATATTTGCTTGTTTTTTTTTTTTAATATTTTGGTCTTGTTGACTGCAGGGAATTATATAAAATGTATGCTGTAAATAAATAAATATTTGTAAAGTGTTTATTATATTTTCGTGTCTATTATTCCCCAAGATCTAAGAGGGCATGTTGTTCAATATGTTTGTTGAAAACTGCTAATACTATTAACCCCACAGTTCTGCATGCGAAACTAACGAGGGAATGCTCAGAGATGCTGAGATTTATGCTGCATACATGGGAAAAAACTGCAATTATGCTGGAGAATTAGAACTAAGCGCAGTCGATACTAAATAGTCCCTCTACATTCGTTTTTGCCAAACTCGAGTGTCTATTACTCCCCAAGATCTAAGAGAGCACGTTGTTCAATATATTGTTGAAAACTGGAAATCCTATCAACCCTACAGTTCTGCATGCAAAACTAACGAGGGAATGCTCACAGATGCTGAGAGTTATGCTGCATACATGGGGAAAAACTGCGCTTATGCTGGAGAATTAGAACTAAGTGCCGCCACTACTAAATACTCCCTCTACATTCGTGTCGACCAGAGCGTTCGTGGAAGTCTCGTGGCAAATTATGGAAATCCGGAAAACAGTAAGGTAAACGTTCTGTTTACTGGAAGTATAAGTAGCGGATACTATGATGCTCTAAAGCAGGAGATTAACAGAGTAAGAAACAAAAGACGTCACGCAAACGCGCAAGATACGAAAAGGAGGATAATGCCCCAGAAGAGAAACGTCTTAAATGTATAATCTCCTAAATTACTGCGAACAAAGTCTGATATTTATTTTTTTGTTTTTTATAGAATAATAATTTATTTCCCGATAAGATACAATTTGGTTTTTACAAAGAAATAACAATATTAGCTTTAAGAATTGTTCCACATTTGTAAATTTTCCCCCTCTTTTTTTTACCCAATCTGCAAACAATAGAGTAAGCAACAAAGTCAGAGACGGATATCGGTAAATTTTAGTAAACATAGCAAACAAAAGGAAATTACCACCATATACACCCATACACAGGGAGCCTTAGTGTTATTTTTTTTACTTCCAGTGGTAGTACGTTGGCATAATAAAGTTTGGCATAATAAAGTGGTAGTACCACTGTCCCACTGTTGTGTGTACTGTAGGAACCTTCATATGCTGTTCTCTTTTAATTTAAATTATATTTTTAAAAAAATGTTGGGAAATTTAGTTGCCTTGCTCCTGTTGGGAAATTTGTTTTGCTTTTGTTGGGTCACCCATTGTTATAATTGAAATCAGCCATACACATATCTATCATATAATAATAATAAAGTTTTCAAAAAGATACATACGTTGTTTGTTGTTCATAAAACCTACAATTATAGAATAAATAAAAAAAATATAGCCATGAATTGCTCAAATCTACTTATAGGTGAGCTTAAAACACATCTATACTTGCCAAATTTTAATATCTATCAGAAAATATCACCACTTAGATAAATAAAAAATATTTTCACACATTTTTTACAGTAAATTATTATTATTGAGCACCAACTGTTAGTATTATTTTATTTTTATTGATATTTGATTATGACAAAATATTTTATTTTAATTGTGTCACTACGTCACAGCATACTTATCTGTTACAATAATGTTTTGCTTATTTCACATGAGAAATAAAACTTCTTCAAGTAATACGTTACTGTAACCAGAAATAATCTTTTTATCATTTGCTGAAAAAAAATAGTATGGCGTCGACAGGAAAAAAGAAAGTTTACTGTTGTGGCTCATAAACATATGAGCTTAGATATTTCTTGTGATCACCATGACAATCCTGTATAAAATGTCAAACTTTAGAAAAGCTGCTTTTTGAATTATTAAAGAGAGAACAAAGTGTCAGGTTTTAGTTTATTTTTTAAACTCTTACGATGTTTAGTAACTGAAGATTTATCCCACTTTGTCACCACATATCTGGAAACGCAAGGCAGTCCTTTAGCTGCCTTTATTTTACTATTTGAATCTGGTACACCCTGGGACATATTTTGTTACACTGTCCAAACCCCGTTCACTTCATATTCGCCTTTCTTAGTTTTAACTTGATCTCAATAAGTATCGTCATTCTATTATCTCCAATCGGGTCTAGATACTCCCTCTAAAAGCTGCAGCAAATATGCCTCATTTTCATGGGAAACTAGACCTTATCATATTATGAAAAGCTGAAGTGCCTGTTTTTACCTTTGCGGAACACGGTTCTTTTTAGGAAATCTATTCAAATTTGACTTGCACGGTCAGGTGCAGGGAACTACGCGAAATGATACCATAAAGAAAATGTTCCTCACTGAAATGAAAATGTCTACTAATTGAGGAACGGACAGTTTGAGACAATCCACAAAACAAAGCGACCAATTTTATCATATCCGTCCAATTTGGAGGTAATATTTTTTTAATTTAAGCTTGTTCGTTATATTATGTACTTCATGCAATCTCTAAATTATCAAGTGTAGGTGGCAGTAGTGTGGTGAGATATACATAAACGATGCCTGTTTCTGGTAAGTTGCTTCTCACGTTGAACCATGTTTAAAGTTGTTTAAATCCAGACCCTTCTGCTCCAGTTTCGGAGCAATTTTAAGAGAGCTTAAGAAATATAGTAAAGACCTCAACGTGTCCGACGTATGGAAAGGGATAACTTAGGGTTACTGTACTTTGATTCCTGGCTCTCGAAGTCCTGTGACATACATGCGTTAGCTTATAATTATTGATAGATATGTTACGGTGCGAGAGACCGGGCACCATTACTGGAAGGTTAATTGAAAACGCCAAAATTTGTAATTAATATATATTTGTAAAGTGTTTATTATATTTTCGTGTCTATTATTCCCCAAGATTTAAGAGGGCATGTTGTTCAATTTGTTTGTTAAAAACTGCTAATACTATCAACCCCACAGATCTGCATGCGAAACTAACGAGGGAATGCTCAGAGATGCTGAGACTTATGCTGCATACATGGGAAAAAACTGCAATTATGCTGGAGAATTAGAACTAAGCGCAGTCGATACTAAATAGTCCCTCTACATTCGTTTTTGCCAAACTCGAGTGTCTATTACTCCCCAAGATCTAAGAGAGCACGTTGTTCAATATATTGTTGAAAACTGGAAATCCTATCAACCCTACAGTTCTGCATGCAAAACTAACGAGGGAATGCTCACAGATGCTGAGAGTTATGCTGCATACATGGGGAAAAACTGCGCTTATGCTGGAGAATTAGAACTAAGTGCCGCCACTACTAAATACTCCCTCTACATTCGTGTCGACCAGAGCGTTCGTGGAAGTCTCGTGGCAAATTATGGAAATCCGAAAAACAGTAAAGTAAACGTTCTGTTTACTGGAAGTATAAGTAGCGGATACTATGATGCTCTAAAGCAGGAGATTCACAGAGTAAGAAACAAAAGACGTCACGCAAACGCGCAAGATACGAAAAGGAGGATAATGCCCCAGAAGAGAAACGTCTTAAATGTATAATCTCCTAAATTACTGCGAACAAAGTCTGATATTTATTTTTTTGTTTTTTATAGAATAATAATTTATTTCCCGATAAGATACAATTTGGTTTTTACAAAGAAATAACAATATTAACTTTAAGAATTGTTCCACATTTGTAAATTTTCCCCCTCTTTTTTTTACCCAATCTGCAAACAATAGAGTAAGCAACAAAGTCAGAGACGGATATCGGTAAATTTTAGTAAACATAGCAAACAAAAGGAAATTACCACCATATACACCCATACACAGAGAGCCTTGGTGTTATTTTTTTTACTTCTACTGGTAGTACATTGGCATAATAAAGTTTGGCATAATAAAGCTGTAGTACCTCTGTCCCACTGTTGTGTGTACTGTAGGAACCTTCATATGCTGTTCTCTTTTAATTTAAATTATATTTTTTTAAAAATGTTGGGAAATTTAGTTGCCTTGCTCCTGTTGGGAAATTTGTTTTGCTGGGTCACCCATTGTTATAATTGAAATCAGCCATACACATATCTATCATATAATAATAATGTTTTCAAAAAATACCTACGTGGTTTGTTGTTCATAAAACCTACAATTATAGAATAAATAAAAGAAATATAGCCATGAATTGCTCAAATCTACTTATAGGTGAGCTTAAAACACATCTATACGTGCCAAATTTTAATATCTGTCAGAAAATATCACCACTTAAATAAATAAAAAATATTTTCACACATTTTTTACAGTAAATTATTATTATTGAGCACCAACTGTTAGTATAATTTTATTTTTATTGCCATTTGATTATGACGAAACATTTTATTTTAAATGTGTCACTACGTCACAGCACACTTATCTGTTACAATAATGTTTTGCTTATTTCACATGAGAAATAAAACTTCTTCAAGCAATACGTTACTGTAACCAGAAAAAATCTTTTTATCATTTGCTGAAAAAAATAAATATTATGGCGTCGACAGGAAAAAAGAAAGTTTACTGTTGTGGCTCATTAACATATGAGCTTAGATATTTCTTGGGATCACCATGACAATCCTGTATAAAATGTCAAACTTTATAAAAGCTGCTTTTTGAATTATTAAAGAGAGAACAAAGTGTCAGGTTTTAGTTTATTTTTTAAACTCTTACGATGTTTAGTAACTGAAGATTTATCCCACTTTGTCACCACATATCTGGGAACGCAAGACAGTCCTTTAGCTGCCTTTATTTTACTATTTGAATCTGGTACACTCTGGGACATATTTTGTTACACTGTCCAAACCCCGTTCACTTCATATTCGCCTTTCTTAGTTTTAACTTGATCTCAATAAGCATCGTCATTCTATTATCTCCAATCGGGTCTAGATACTTCCTCTACAAGCTGCAGCAAATATGCCTCATTTTCATGGGAAACTAGACCTTATCATATTATGAAAAGCTAAAGTGCCTGTTTTTACCTTTGCGGAACACGGTTCTTTTTAGGAAATCTATTCAAGTTTGACTTGCACGGTCAGGTGCAGGGAACTACGCGAAATGATACCATTCAGAAAATGTTCCTCACTGAAATGAAAATGTCTACTAATTGAGGAACGGACAGTTTGAGACAATCCACAAAACAAAGCGAGCAATTTTATCATATCAGTCCAATTTGGAGGTAATATTTTCTAATTTAAGCTTGTTCGTTATATTATGTACTTCATGCAATCTCTAAATTATCAAGTGTAGGTGGCAGTAGTGTGGTGAGATATACATAAACGATGCCTGTTTCTGGTAAGTTGCTTCTCACGTTGAACCATGTTTAAAGTTGTTTAAATCCAGACCCTTCTGCTCCCGTTTCGGAGCAATTTTAAGAGAGCTTAAGAAATATAATAAAGACCTCAACTTGTCCGAAGTATGGAAAGGGATAACTTAGGGTTACTGTACTTTGATTCCTGGCTCTCGAAGTCCTGTGACATACATGCGTTAGCTTATAATTATTGATAGATATGTTACGGTGCGAGGGACCGGACACCATTACTGCAAGGTTAATTGAAAACACCAAAATTAGTAATTTAATATATATTTGCTTGTTTTTTTTTAAATATTTTGGTCTTGTTGACTGCAGGGAATTATATAAAATGTATGCTGTAAATAAATAAATATTTGTAAAGTGTTTATTATATTTTCGTGTCTATTATTCCCCAAGATCTAAGAGGGCATGTTGTTCAATATGTTTGTTGAAAACTGCTAATACTATTAACCCCACAGTTCTGCATGCGAAACTAACGAACGAATGCTCACAGATGTCGAAACTTATGCTGCATACATGGGAAAAAACTGCAATTATGCTGGAGAATTAGAACTAAGCGCAGTCGATACTAAATACTCCCTCTACATTCGTTTTTGCCAAACTGGAGTGCCTATTACTCCCCAAGATCTAAGAGAGCACGTTGTTCAATATATTGTTGAAAAATGGAAATTCTATCAACCCTACAGTTCTGCATGCAAAACTAACGAGGGAATGCACACAGATGCTGAGAGTTATGCTGCATACATGGGGAAAAACTGCGCTTATGCTGGAGAATTAGAACTAAATGCCGCTACTACTAAATACTCCATCTACATTCGTGTTGACCAGAGCGTTCGTGGTAGTCTCATGGCAAATTATTGAAATCCGGAAAACAGTAAGGTAAACGTTCTGTTTACTGGAAGTATAAGTAGCGGGTACTATGATGCTCTAAAGCAGGAGATTTACAGAGTAAGAAACAAAAGACGTCACGCAAACGCGCAAGAGACGAAAAGGGTGCTGAGGATAATGCCCCAGAAGAGAAACGTCTTAAATGTATAATCTCCTAAATTACTGCGAACAAAGTCTGATATTTCTTTTTGGTTTTTGATAGAATAATAATTTATTTCCCGATAAGATACAATTTGGTTTTTACAAACAAATAACAATATTAACTTTAAGAATTGTTCCATATTTGTAAATTTTCCCCCCTCTTTTTTTTTACCCAATCTGCAAAAAATAAAGTAAGCAACAAAGTCAGAGACGGATATCGGTAAAATTTAGTTAACATAGCAAACAAAAGGAAATTACCACCATATACACCCATACACAGAGAGCCTTAATGTTATTTTTTTTACTTCTAGTGGTAGTACGTTGGCATAATAAAGTTTGGCATAATAAAGTTGTAGTACCACTGTCCCACTGTTGTGTGTACTGTAGGATCCTTCATATGCTGTTCTCTTTTAATTTAAATTATATTTAAAAAAAAATGTTGGGAAATTTAGTTGCCTTGCTCCTGTTGGGAAATTTGTTTTGCTTTTGTTGGGTCACCCATTGTTATAATTGAAATCAGCCATACACATATCTATCATATAATAATAATAAAGTTTTCAAAAAGATACATACGTAGTTTGTTGTTCATAAAACCTACAATTATAGAATAAATAAAAAAAATATAGACATGAATTGCTCAAATCTACTTATAGGTGAGCTTAAAACACATCTATACTTGCCAAATTTTAATATCTATCAGAAAATATCACCACTTAGATAAATAAAAAATATTATCACACATTTTTTACAGTAAATTATTATTATTGAGCACCAACTGTTAGTATTATTTTATTTTTATTGATATTTGATTATGACAAAATATTTTATTTTAATTGTGTCACTACGTCACAGCATACTTATCTGTTACAATAATGTTTTGCTTATTTCACATGAGAAATAAAACTTCTTCAAGTAATACGTTACTGTAACCAGAAATAATCTTTTTATCATTTGCTGAAAAAAAAAATAGTATGGCGTCGACAGGAAAAAAGAAAGTTTACTGTTGTGGCTCATAAACATATGAGCTTAGATATTTCTTGGGATCACCATGACAATCCTGTATAAAATGTCAAACTTTAGAAAAGCTGCTTTTTGAATTATTAAAGAGAGAACAAAGTGTCAGGTTTTAGTTTATTTTTTAAACTCTTACGATGTTTAGTAACTGAAGATTTATCCCACCTTGTCACCACATATCTGGGAACGCAAGGCAGTCCTTTAGCTGCCTTTATTTTACTATTTGAATCTGGTACACTCTGGGACTAATTTTGTTACACTGTCCAAACCCCGTTCACTTCATATTCGCCTTTCTTAGTTTTAACTTGATCTCAATAAGCATCGTCATTCTATTATCTCCAATCGGGTCTAAATACTCCCTCTAAAAGCTGCAGCAAATATGCCTCATTTTCATGGGAAACTAGACCTTATCATATTATGAAAAGCTAAAGTGCCTGTTTTTACCTTTGCGGAACACGGTTCTTTTTAGGAAATCTATTCAAATTTGACTTGCACGGTCAGGTGCAGGGAACTACGCGAAATGATACCATTAAGAAAATGTTCCTCACTGAAATCAAAATGTCTACTAATTGAGGAACGGACAGTTTGAGACAATCCACAAAACAAAGCGACCAATCATATCCGTCCAATTTGGAGGTAATATTTTTTAAATTTAAGCTTGTTCGTTATATTATGTACCTCATGCAATCTCTAAATTATCAACTGTAGGTGGCAGTAGTGTGGTGAGATATACATAAACGATGCCTGTTTCTGGTAAGTTGCTTCTCACGTTGAACCATGTTTAAAGTTGTTTAAATCCAGACCCTTCTGCTCCAGTTTCGGAGCAATTTTAAGAGAGCTTAAGAAATATAGTAAAGACCTCAACGTGTCCGACGTATGGAAAGGGATAACTTAGGGTTACTGTACTTTGATTCCTGGCTCTCGAAGTCCTGTGACATACATGCGTTAGCTTATAATTATTGATAGATATGTTACGGTGCGAGAGACCGGGCACCATTACTGGAAGGTTAATTGAAAACGCCAAAATTTGTAATTAATATATATTTGTAAAGTGTTTATTATATTTTCGTGTCTATTATTCCCCAAGATTTAAGAGGGCATGTTGTTCAATATGTTTGTTAAAAACTGCTAATACTATCAACCCCACAGATCTGCATGCGAAACTAACGAGGGAATGCTCAGAGATGCTGAGACTTATGCTGCATACATGGGAAAAAACTGCAATTATGCTGGAGAATTAGAACTAAGCGCAGTCGATACTAAATAGTCCCTCTACATTCGTTTTTGCCAAACTCGAGTGTCTATTACTCCCCAAGATCTAAGAGAGCACGTTGTTCAATATATTGTTGAAAACTGGAAATCCTATCAACGCCACAGTTCTGCATGCAAAACTAACGAGGGAATGCTCACAGATGCTGAGAGTTATGCTGCATACATGGGGAAAAACTGCGCTTATGCTGGAGAATTAGAACTAAGTGCCGCCACTACTAAATACTCCCTCTACATTCGTGTCGACCAGAGCGTTCGTGGAAGTCTCGTGGCAAATTATGGAAATCCGGAAAACAGTAAGGTAAACGTTCTGTTTACTGGAAGTATAAGTAGCGGATACTATGATGCTCTAAAGCAGGAGATTCACAGAGTAAGAAACAAAAGACGTCACGCAAACGCGCAAGATACGAAAAGGAGGATAATGCCCCAGAAGAGAAACGTCTTAAATGTATAATCTCCTAAATTACTGCGAACAAAGTCTGATATTTATTTTTTTTTTGTTTTTTATAGAATAATAATTTATTTCCCGATAAGATACAGTTTGGTTTTTACAAAGAAATAACAATATTAACTTTAAGAATTGTTCCACATTTGTAAATTTTCCCCCTTTTTTTTTACCCAATCTGCAAACAATAAAGTAAGCAACAAAGTCAGAGACGGATATCGGTAAATTTTAGTAAACATAGCAAACAAAAGGAAATTACCACCATATACACCCATACACAGACAGCCTTGGTGTTATTTTTTTTTACTTCTACTGGTAGTACATTGGCATAATAAAGTTTGGCATAATAAAGCTGTAGTACCTCTGTCCCACTGTTGTGTGTACTGTAGGAACCTTCATATGCTGTTCTCTTTTAATTTAAATTATATTTTTAAAAAAATGTTGCGAAATTTAGTTGCCTTGCTCCTGTTGGGAAATTTGTTTTGATTTTGCTGGGTCACCCATTGTTATAATTGAAATCAGCCATTCACATATCTATCATATAATAATAAAGTTTTCAAAAAATACATACGTGGTTTGTTGTTCATAAAACCTACAATTATAGAATAAATAAAAGAAATATAGCCATGAATTGCTCAAATCTACTTATAGGTGAGCTTAAAACACATCTATACGTGCCAAATTTTAATATATGTCAGAAAATATCACCACTTAAATAAATAAAAAATATTTTCACACATTTTTTACAGTAAATTATTATTATTGAGCACCCACTGTTAGTATTATTTTATTTTTATTGCCATTTGATTATGACGAAACATTTTATTTTAAATGTGTCACTACGTCACAGCACACTTATCTGTTACAATAATGTTTTGCTTATTTCACATGAGAAATAAAACTTCTTCAAGTAATACGTTACTGTAACTAGAAAAAATCTTTTTATCATTTGCTGAAAAAAAAATATTATGGCGTCGACAGGAAAAAAGAAAGTTTACTGTTGTGGCTCATAAACATATGAGCTTAGATATTTCTTGGGATCACCATGACAATCCTATATAAAATGTCAAACTTTATAAAAGCTGCTTTTTGAATTATTAAAGAGAGAACAAAGTGTCAGGTTTTAGTTTATTTTTTAAACTTTTACGATGTTTAGTAACTGAAGATTTATCCCACTTTGTCACCACATATCTGGGAACGCAAGGCAGTCCTTTAGCTGCCTTTATTTTACTATTTGAATCTGGTACACTCTGGGACTAATTTTGTTACACTGTCCAAACCCCGTTCACTTCATATTCGCCTTTCTTAGTTTTAACTTGATCTCAATAAGCATCGTCATTCTATTATCTCCAATCGGGTCTAAATACTCCCTCTAAAAGCTGCAGCAAATATGCCTCATTTTCATGGGAAACTAGACCTTATCATATTATGAAAAGCTAAAGTGCCTGTTTTTACCTTTGCGGAACACGGTTCTTTTTAGGAAATCTATTCAAATTTGACTTGCACGGTCAGGTGCAGGGAACTACGCGAAATGATACCTGTTATATTTAGGGTTCTTGTATACTTATTTATATAATGACTCACGTGCTGGTGAAGCTGTATTTTCTTTCGCAGTTGTTCTCTGCTGAAGTAGTGCTATATATGGATCACTTCCTGCTTCTTTACATTTGTTAATAATGTTCTTAACAATTTTGACTGCACTTTCTGCTAGTCCATTCGAATTTGGATAGTGAGGACTACTTGTGATGTGATCTATATTCCACGAATCTGTGAATTCTTTGAATTTAGATGAATTAAATGGTGGGCCGTTATCTGTTATCAAGGTACATGGTATGCCATGACGTGCAAAAATTGCTTTAATATGTGGTATGACAGTACTTGCATCATTAGACGATAATAGTGCAATTTCAATATACTTTGAATAATAGTCTATTAAGACTATATACTTTTTATTACCAAATTCTAAAAAATCAGCTGCCACTGTTTGCCAAGGAAAATCTGGTTGTGAATAGGGTATCAATGGTTCTTTTATATTTTTTCGTTGGAATTTTGTACAAACATGACACTGTTCAGAAATGTTTTCGATATCGACTGATATGTTGGGCCAAAAAATTATACCTCTGACATGACTTTTCATACGTTCAATGCCCATGTGACCTTCATGAATAGTCTGTAACATTTCGTGACGTAATTTACTAGGAATAATAACACTAGTGCTCTTAAAAACAATGTTATCTATGACATGAATCTCTTCGTGAAAACTCCAGTAAGGTTTAGCAAGTTGCTCTACCTGTTGTTTATTTTTAGGCCATCCTGACTTGTAATATTTTCTCAATAGTGTTAAGACTTCATCAGATTCAGAATATTTTTCAATTTTTTCAAGACATTTGGGAGATATTGCTAAATTTTTGCTTAATAAATTGACATGAACCTCTAGTTCTTCGTCTAGACTTGTCTCAGGTAATGCTGCACGTGATAGTGTATCAGCTATGTACATAAGACGACCTGGCTTATATATTACTTCAAGATCACATGACTGTAACTGTAAAAGCATTCTCTGCAATCTACAAGGGACATCAGCTAAAGATTTTTTTTAAATAGTGACAAGTGGAGAATGATCAGTTTCTATTAATATCCTCTGGCCATATATATATTGTCGAAATCTAGTGCAACCAAACACAATTGCATACAATTCTTTTTCAATTTGTGCATATTGTTGCTGACAAGGGGTTAGTGACTTGGATGCATAAGCTATAGGTTTTCCAGACTGTAGAATCACTGCACCTACGGCTGACATAGAGGCATCGACAGACAATACTATAGGTTTATCTACCCTAAAATGTGACAAGACTGGTGCTTTTGTAACAAGTTTTTTTAATTTGTCAAACACAGCATCATGTGAACTATTCCACTGACATAAAGAATTTTTTCTTAAAAGCATTCTTAAAGGTTCTGATTCCCTTGACAAATTAGGAATATATGACGCAAGGTAATTGACCATTCCAAGAAATCTTTGTAAAGCCTTTTTATCTGAAGGAGTTTTCATTTCACGAATTGCCTTAACTTTCTTATAATCTGGAGACATACCATCTTTAGAAAATATATGTCCCATATAAGTGACTTCATGTGAACTAAATTTACATTTCGACAAATTGAATTTTATGTTGAGCTCCTTTGCCCTGCGAAGCACTTGTTCGAGTCTAAAATCATGTATAGACTGATTTGGACCATGGACTATTAAATCATCTAAGTATATTCCAACTCCTTCTATATCACCAAAAAATTCTGTCATGACACGGTGAAAAATTTCGGGAGCACAATTTATCCCAAAAGCTAAGCGTTTAAATCTATACCTGCCGAATGGTGTATTGAAAGTGAGAAGCTTTGAGCTCTCTTCATCCAATGGTATAGCCCAAAATCCGGAATTTGCATCTAATGTGGAAAAAAATACATGATCCTGCTAAACTAGAACGTATACTGTCTATTGTTGGAAGCTGATAATGTGACCTTTGAATGGCTCTATTTAAATTTCGGGGATCTAAACACACTCGAAGGCTTCCATTCTTTTTCTTGACAATGACTATTGAACTTACCCACCTTGTAGGTTCATTTACTTTGACAATAACCTCATCTCTTTCCATTCTAGCCAATTCAGCTTTCAATAGTTCATGAAGCTTGAAAGGTATTTTCCGAGGTGGATCTATAACTGGACGAACACTTTCATCTACTGATAGTTTACACACCTGGGGAATGCAACCTAGACCCTTAAAAATTGATTCATATTTTATGAGTAGTGAATTTGTACCTGTAGTTGCTCTAATTGACTGTATTCTTTTTATCAAGTCAAGTTCCTGACATGCAGCAAGACCAAGGATCGTATTACATGTTATATTTACAACTATAAATTCTATTTCACAAAGACTATCATTTACAAGACATTTCAACTTGCACATACCTAAATAGGGAATACTTGTACCAACCACTGACGAAAGTTTAATGGAACATGGCTTTATCACGTTATAATTGAGGTTACACTTTATAAATTGCTCATAAGGCATAATATTGGCTTGTGCACCAGTATCCAACTGACATTTAAGAGACACATTATTTATTTTAATGTTTATAAACCAATCTTTGTCTGTTTGAAAATTACAACCTATTCGAGAAATAAAATATTCATCCTTCTCACTACTATTATCATTATTACCAATTTCAAGAGTGACTGAACTGACATTTCTCAAATTAGACTTACAAAATCTAGCATAATGGTTCATTTTATGACATCTATTACACTTTATACCAAAAGCTGGACATTTAAATTTATGGATCTGACCACATCTGCTAAAAATTTCTTTATTATTATCATTATTAGTAGGACTGAATTTACCTGATCTATTTCTTGACTCTGATCTATTTCGACGTTGATCTCGACTATAAACTGACCTTTTTGATGATTTCGAGCTTCTTATATGACGAATTTGTTCACCTTGTACTACATTGACGAAGTCTTCCTTGTTCAGTTCTTGAGCCCTATCTTGCGTTAGTTCCATAGACTTACAAATACGTACTGCCTTTTCGAGAGTGAGCTGATCTTCTTGAAGTAGTCTTTCCTTAATAACTTTATTTGTTCTGGTAAGGCCACAGACTAAAATGTCTTTAACAAGATCTTCACGTAGTTCACCAAACTCACATGACAAGCTCAAGTTGATTAAAGCTGTGACAAAGTCATCTATTGTTTCAGCTGGACCTTGAATTCTTGTGAGGAATCGATGTCTTTCCATTGTGATATTCTTTTGTGGACTGAAATGCTTTTCGAATTTAGCAATAAGATCCTCAAAAGTAATTTCTTCAGGTTCGACGTTAAAAGAATTAAAATTTTCCATTGCAGATTCACCAATATAGTGCAATAATAACGCTACTTTACGTTCATTTGACTCATTTGAATAATTTCCAGCAACCAAAAACAGTTTAAAACTTCTAAACCACGTTTTCCATTTTTGACTCAAGTTACCCTCTAATACAAGTGGTAAAACTCTTCCTCCAATGCCAGTTGATTGGGAAACTCGATTACTATTATGCTGTACTTCACCTGGCCCTTCTTGACCGACTTTATCCTCCATTGTTCTGATTGGAATTGTTCCAGAATATTGACCTTTTTTTTGCCCAGTTACCGTTACCTATATGGCAACCTCACTTTTGAACCACTTCTGACACCATGTTATATTTAGGGTTCTTGTATACTTATTTATATAATGACTCACGTGTGTTTAGTAATACATTTAATAAACAGGAAGACAATAATAGACAAAACCTTATAACAAATATTAGTTGGTACATTTACAATAATTAATACATTTTCACATTGACATTCGACCATCTGTCATGTGTCTCTACTCACTGACTACTGTCATTAGCACAGAGTAAATCTACATTGTATAACAATACCATTAAGAAAATGTTCCTCACTGAAATGAAAATGTCTACTAATTGAGGTACGGGCAGTTTGAGACAATCCACAAAACAAAGCGAGCAATTTTATCATATCAGTCCAATTTGGAGGTAATATTTTCTAATTTAAGCTTGTTCGTTATATTATGTACTTCATGCAATCTCTAAATTATCAAGTGTAGGTGGCAGTAGTGTGGTGAGATATACATAAACGATGCCAGTTTCTGGTAAGTTGCTTCTCACGTTGAACCATGTTTAAAGTTGTTTAAATCCAGACCCTTCTGCTCCCGTTTCAGAGCAATTTTAAGAGAGCTTAAGAAATATAATAAAGACCTCAACTTGTCCGAAGTATGGAAAGGGATAACTTGGGGTTACTGTACTAAGTGCCGCCACTACTAAATACTCCCTCTACATTCGTGTCGACCAGAGCGTTCGTGGAAGTCTCGTGGCAAATTATGGAAATCCGGAAAACAGTAAGGTAAACGTTCTGTTTACTGGAAGTATAAGTAGCGGATACTATGATGCTCTAAAGCAGGAGATTAACAGAGTAAGAAACAAAAGACGTCACGCAAACGCGCAAGATACGAAAAGGAGGATAATGCCCCAGAAGAGAAACGTCTTAAATGTATAATCTCCTAAATTACTGCGAACAAAGTCTGATATTTATTTTTTTGTTTTTTATAGAATAATAATTTATTTCCCGATAAGATACAATTTGGTTTTTACAAAGAAATAACAATATTAACTTTAAGAATTGTTCCACATTTGTAAATTTTCCCCCTCTTTTTTTACCCAATCTGCAAACAATAGAGTAAGCAACAAAGTCAGAGACGGATATCGGTAAATTTTAGTAAACATAGCAAACAAAAGGAAATTACCACCATATACACCCATACACAGGGAGCCTTAGTGTTATTTTTTTTACTTCTAGTGGTAGTACGTTGGCATAATAAAGTTTGGCATAATAAAGTTGTAGTACCACTGTCCCACTGTTGTGTGTACTGTAGGAACCTTCATATGCTGTTCTCTTTTAATTTAAATTATATTTTTTAAAAAATGTTGGGAAATTTAGTTGCCTTGCTCCTGTTGGGAAATTTGTTTTGCTTTTGTTGGGTCACCCATTGTTATAATTGAAATCAGCCATACACATATCTATCATATAATAATAATAAAGTTTTCAAAAAGATACATACGTTGTTTGTTGTTCATAAAACCTACAATTATAGAATAAATAAAAAAAATATAGCCATGAATTGCTCACATCTACTTATAGGTGAGCTTAAAACACATCTATACTTGCCAAATTTTAATATCTATCAGAAAATATCACCACTTAGATAAATAAAAAATATTTTCACACATTTTTTACAGTAAATTATTATTATTGAGCACCAACTGTTAGTATTATTTTATTTTTATTGATATTTGATTATGACAAAATATTTTATTTTAATTGTGTCACTACGTCACAGCATACTTATCTGTTACAATAATGTTTTGCTTATTTCACATGAGAAATTAAACTTCTTCAAGTAATACGTTACTGTAACCAGAAATAATCTTTTTATCATTTGCTGAAAAAAAATAGTATGGCGTCGACAGGAAAAAAGAAAGTTTACTGTTGTGGCTCATAAACATATGAGCTTAGATATTTCTTGTGATCACCATGACAATCCTGTATAAAATGTCAAACTTTAGAAAAGCTGCTTTTTGAATTATTAAAGAGAGAACAAAGTGTCAGGTTTTAGTTTATTTTTTAAACTCTTACGATGTTTAGTAACTGAAGATTTATCCCACTTTGTCACCACATATCTGGAAACGCAAGGCAGTCCTTTAGCTGCCTTTATTTTACTATTTGAATCTGGTACACTCTGGGACATATTTTGTTACACTGTCCAAACCCCGTTCACTTCATATTCGCCTTTCTTAGTTTTAACTTGATCTCAATAAGTATCGTCATTCTATTATCTCCAATCGGGTCTAGATACTCCCTCTAAAAGCTGCAGCAAATATGCATCATTTTCATGGGAAACTAGACCTTATCATATTATGAAAAGCTGAAGTGCCTGTTTTTACCTTTGCGGAACACGGTTCTTTTTAGGAAATCGATTCAAATTTGACTTGCACGGTCAGGTGCAGGGAACTACGCGAAATGATACCATAAAGAAAATGTTCCTCACTGAAATGAAAATGTCTACTAATTGAGGAACGGACAGTTTGAGACAATCCACAAAACAAAGCGACCAATTTTATCATATCCGTCCAATTTGGAGGTAATATTTTTTTAATTTAAGCTTGTTCGTTATATTATGTACTTCATGCAATCTCTAAATTATCAAGTGTAGGTGGCAGTAGTGTGGTGAGATATACATAAACGATGCCTGTTTCTGGTAAGTTGCTTCTCACGTTGAACCATGTTTAAAGTTGTTTAAATCCAGACCCTTCTGCTCCAGTTTCGGAGCAATTTTAAGAGAGCTTAAGAAATATAGTAAAGACCTCAACGTGTCCGACGTATGGAAAGGGATAACTTAGGGTTACTGTACTTTGATTCCTGGCTCTCGAAGTCCTGTGACATACATGCGTTAGCTTATAATTATTGATAGATATGTTATGGTGCGAGAGACCGGGCACCATTACTGGAAGGTTAATTGAAAACGCCAAAATTTGTAATTAATATATATTTGTAAAGTGTTTATTATATTTTCGTGTCTATTATTCCCCAAGATTTAAGAGGGCATGTTGTTCAATATGTTTGTTAAAAACTGCTAATACTATCAACCCCACAGATCTGCATGCGAAACTAACGAGGGAATGCTCAGAGATGCTGAGACTTATGCTGCATACATGGGAAAAAACTGCAATTATGCTGGAGAATTAGAACTAAGCGCAGTCGATACTAAATAGTCCCTCTACATTCGTTTTTGCCAAACTCGAGTGTCTATTACTCCCCAAGATCTAATAGAGCACGTTGTTCAATATATTGTTGAAAACTGGAAATCCTATCAACCCTACAGTTCTGCATGCAAAACTAACGAGGGAATGCTCACAGATGCTGAGAGTTATGCTGCATATATGGGGAAAAACTGCGCTTATGCTGGAGAATTAGAACTAAGTGCCGCCACTACTAAATACTCCCTCTACATTCGTGTCGACCAGAGCGTTCGTGGAAGTCTCGTGGCAAGTTATGGAAATCCGAAAAACAGTAAAGTAAACGTTCTGTTTACTGGAAGTATAAGTAGCGGATACTATGATGCTCTAAAGCAGGAGATTCACAGAGTAAGAAACAAAAGACGTCACGCAAACGCGCAAGATACGAAAAGGAGGATAATGCCCCAGAAGAGAAACGTCTTAAATGTATAATCTCCTAAATTACTGCGAACAAAGTCTGATATTTATTTTTTTGTTTTTTATAGAATAATAATTTATTTCCCGATAAGATACAATTTGGTTTTTACAAAGAAATAACAATATTAACTTTAAGAATTGTTCCACATTTGTAAATTTTCCCCCTCTTTTTTTTACCCAATCTGCAAACAATAGAGTAAGCAACAAAGTCAGAGACGGATATCGGTAAATTTTAGTAAACATAGCAAACAAAAGGAAATTACCACCATATACACCCATACACAGAGAGCCTTGGTGTTATTTTTTTTACTTCTACTGGTAGTACATTGGCATAATAAAGTTTGGCATAATAAAGCTGTAGTACCTCTGTCCCACTGTTGTGTGTACTGTAGGAACCTTCATATGCTGTTCTCTTTTAATTTAAAGTATATTTTTTAAAAAATGTTGGGAAATTTAGTTGCCTTGCTCCTGTTGGGAAATTTGTTTTGCTGGGTCACCCATTGTTATAATTGAAATCAGCCATACACATATCTATCATATAATAATAATGTTTTCAAAAAATACATACGTGGTTTGTTGTTCATAAAACCTACAATTATAGAATAAATAAAAGAAATATAGCCATGAATTGCTCAAATCTACTTATAGGTGAGCTTAAAACACATCTATACGTGCCAAATTTTAATATCTGTCAGAAAATATCACCACTTAAATAAATAAAAAATATTTTCACACATTTTTTACAGTAAATTATTATTATTGAGCACCAACTGTTAGTATAATTTTATTTTTATTGCCATTTGATTATGACGAAACATTTTATTTTAAATGTGTCACTACGTCACAGCACACTTATCTGTTACAATAATGTTTTGCTTATTTCACATGAGAAATAAAACTTCTTCAAGCAATACGTTACTGTAACCAGAAAAAATCTTTTTATCATTTGCTGAAAAAAAAAATATTATGGCGTCGACAGGAAAAAAGAAAGTTTACTGTTGTGGCTCATTAACATATGAGCTTAGATATTTCTTGGGATCACCATGACAATCCTGTATAAAATGTCAAACTTTATAAAAGCTGCTTTTTGAATTATTAAAGAGAGAACAAAGTGTCAGGTTTTAGTTTATTTTTTAAACTCTTACGATGTTTAGTAACTGAAGATTTATCCCACTTTGTCACCACATATCTGGGAACGCAAGACAGTCCTTTAGCTGCCTTTATTTTACTATTTGAATCTGGTACACTCTGGGACATATTTTGTTACACTGTCCAAACCCCGTTCACTTCATATTCGCCTTTCTTAGTTTTAACTTGATCTCAATAAGCATCGTCATTCTATTATCTCCAATCGAGTCTAGATACTTCCTCTACAAGCTGCAGCAAATATGCCTCATTTTCATGGGAAACTAGACCTTATCATATTATGAAAAGCTAAAGTGCCTGTTTTTACCTTTGCGGAACACGGTTCTTTTTAGGAAATCTATTCAAATTTGACTTGCACGGTCAGGTCAGGTCAGGTCAGGTCAGGTCAGGTCAGGTCAGGTCAGGTCAGGTCAGGTCAGGTCAGGTCAGGTCAGGGAACTACGCGAAATGATACCATTCAGAAAATGTTCCTCACTGAAATGAAAATGTCTACTAATTGAGGAACGGACAGTTTGAGACAATCCACAAAACAAAGCGAGCAATTTTATCATATCAGTCCAATTTGGAGGTAATATTTTCTAATTTAAGCTTGTTCGTTATATTATGTACTTCATGCAATCTCTAAATTATCGAGTGTAGGTGGCAGTAGTGTGGTGAGATATACATAAACGATGCCTGTTTCTGGTAAGTTGCTTCTCACGTTGAACCATGTTTAAAGTTGTTTAAATCCAGACCCTTCTGCTCCCGTTTCGGAGCAATTTTAAGAGAGCTTAAGAAATATAATAAAGACCTCAACTTGTCCGAAGTATGGAAAGGGATAACTTAGGGTTACTGTACTTTGATTCCTGGCTCTCGAAGTCCTGTGACATACATGCGTTAGCTTATAATTATTGATAGATATGTTACGGTGCGAGGGACCGGACACCATTACTGCAAGGTTAATTGAAAACACCAAAATTAGTAATTTAATATATATTTGCTTGTTTTTTTTTTAATATTTTGGTCTTGTTGACTGCAGGGAATTATATAAAATGTATGCTGTAAATAAATAAATATTTGTAAAGTGTTTATTATATTTTCGTGTCTATTATTCCCCAAGATCTAAGAGGGCATGTTGTTCAATATGTTTGTTGAAAACTGCTAATACTATTAACCCCACAGTTCTGCATGCGAAACTAACGAACGAATGCTCACAGATGTCGAAACTTATGCTGCATACATGGGAAAAAACTGCAATTATGCTGGAGAATTAGAACTAAGCGCAGTCGATACTAAATACTCCCTCTACATTCGTTTTTGCCAAACTGGAGTGCCTATTACTCCCCAAGATCTAAGAGAGCACGTTGTTCAATATATTGTTGAAAAATGGAAATTCTATCAACCCTACAGTTCTGCATGCAAAACTAACGAGGGAATGCACACAGATGCTGAGAGTTATGCTGCATACATGGGGAAAAACTGCGCTTATGCTGGAGAATTAGAACTAAATGCCGCTACTACTAAATACTCCCTCTACATTCGTGTTGACCAGAGCGTTCGTGGTAGTCTCATGGCAAATTATTGAAATCCGGAAAACAGTAAGGTAAACGTTCTGTTTACTGGAAGTATAAGTAGCGGGTACTATGATGCTCTAAAGCAGGAGATTTACAGAGTAAGAAACAAAAGACGTCACGCAAACGCGCAAGAGACGAAAAGGGTGCTGAGGATAATGCCCCAGAAGAGAAACGTCTTAAATGTATAATCTCCTAAATTACTGCGAACAAAGTCTGATATTTCTTTTTGGTTTTTGATAGAATAATAATTTATTTCCCGATAAGATACAATTTGGTTTTTACAAACAAATAACAATATTAACTTTAAGAATTGTTCCATATTTGTAAATTTTCCCCCCTTTTTTTTTACCCAATCTGCAAATAATAAAGTAAGCAACAAAGTCAGAGACGGATATCGGTAAAATTTAGTTAACATAGCAAACAAAAGGAAATTACCACCATATACACCCATACACAGAGAGCCTTAATGTTATTTTTTTTACTTCTAGTGGTAGTACGTTGGCATAATAAAGTTTGGCATAATAAAGTTGTAGTACCACTGTCCCACTGTTGTGTGTACTGTAGGATCCTTCATATGCTGTTCTCTTTTAATTTAAATTATATTTAAAAAAAAATGTTGGGAAATTTAGTTGCCTTGCTCCTGTTGGGAAATTTGTTTTGCTTTTGTTGGGTCACCCATCGTTATAATTGAAATCAGCCATACACATATCTATCATATAATAATAATAAAGTTTTCAAAAAGATACATACGTTGTTTGTTGTTCATAAAACCTACAATTATAGAATAAATAGAAGAAATATAGCCATGAATTGCTCAAATCTACTTATAGGTGAGCTTAAAACACATCTATACTGGCCAAATTTTAATATCTATCAGAAGATATCACCACTTAGATAAATAAAAAATATTTTCACACATTTTTTACAGTAAATTATTATTATTGAGCACCAACTGTTAGTATTATTTTATTTTTGTTGCCATTTGATTATGACAAAATATTTTATTTTAATTGTGTCACTACGTCACAGCATACTTATCTGTTACAATAATGTTTTGCTTATTTCACATGAGAAATAAAACTTCTTCAAATAATACGTTACTGTAACCAGAAAAAATCTTTTTATCTTTTGCTGAAAAAAAAAATAGTATGGCGTCGACAGGAAAAAAGAAAGTTTACTGTTGTGGCTCATAAACATATAAGCTTAGATATTTCTTGGGATCACCATGACAATCCTGTATAAAATGTCAAACTTTGGAAAAGCTGCTTTTTGAATTATTAAAGAGAGAACAAAGTGTCAGGTTTTAGTTTATTTTTTAAACTCTTACGATGTTTAGTAACTGAAGATTTATCCCACTTTGTCACCACATATCTGGGAACGCAAGGCAGTCCTTTAGCTGCCTTTATTTTACTATTTGAATCTGGTACACTCTGGGACATATTTTGTTACACTGTCCAAACCCCGTTCACTTCATATTCGCCTTTCTTAGTTTTAACTTGATCTCAATAAGTATCGTCATTCTATTATCTCCAATCGGGTCTAGATACTCCCTCTAAAAGCTGCAGCAAATATGCCTCATTTTCATGGGAAACTAGACCTTATCATATTATGAAAAGTTGAAGTGCCTGTTTTTACCTTTGCGGAACACGGTTCTTTTTAGGAAATCTATTCAAATTTGACTTGCACGGTCAGGTGCAGGGAACTACGCGAAATGATACCATTAAGAAAATGTTCCTCACTGAAATGAAAATGTCTACTAATTGAGGAACGGACAGTTTGAGACAATCCACAAAACAAAGCGACCAATTTTATCATATCCGTCCAATTTGGAGGTAATATTTTTTAAATTTAAGCTTGTTCGTTATATTATGTACTTCATGCAATCTCTAAATTATCAAGTGTAGGTGGCAGTAGTGTGGTGAGATATACATAAACGATGCCTGTTTCTGGTAAGTTGCTTCTCACGTTGAACCATGTTTAAAGTTGTTTAAATCCAGACCCTTCTGCTCCAGTTTCGGAGCAATTTTAAGAGAGCTTAAGAAATATAGTAAAGACCTCAACGTGTCCGAAGTATGGAAAGGGATAACTTAGGGTTACTGTACTTTGATTCCTGGCTCTCGAAGTCCTGTGACATACATGCGTTAGCTTATAATTATTGATAGATATGTTACGGTGCGAGAGACCGGGCACCATTACTGGAAGGTTAATTGAAAACGCCAAAATTTGTAATTAATATATATTTGTAAAGTGTTTATTATATTTTCGTGTCTATTATTCCCCAAGATTTAAGAGGGCATGTTGTTCAATATGTTTGTTAAAAACTGCTAATACTATCAACCCCACAGATCTGCATGCGAAACTAACGAGGGAATGCTCAGAGATGCTGAGACTTATGCTGCATACATGGGAAAAAACTGCAATTATGCTGGAGAATTAGAACTAAGCGCAGTCGATACTAAATAGTCCCTCTACATTCGTTTTTGCCAAACTCGAGTGTCTATTACTCCCCAAGATCTAAGAGAGCACGTTGTTCAATATACTGTTGAAAACTGGAAATCCTATCAACCCCACAGTTCTGCATGCAAAACTAACGAGGGAATGCTCACAGATGCTGAGAGTTATGCTGCATACATGGGGAAAAACTGCGCCTATGCTGGAGAATTAGAACTAAGTGCCGCCACTACTAAATACTCCCTCTACATTCGTGTTGACCAGAGCGTTCGTGGTAGTCTCATGGCAAATTATGGAAATCCGGAAAACAGTAAGGTAAACGTTCTGTTTACTGGAAGTATAAGTAGCGGATACTATGATGCTCTAAAGCAGGAGATTCACAGAGTAAGAAACAAAAGACGTCACGCAAACGCGCAAGATACGAAAAGGAGGATAATGCCCCAGAAGAGAAACGTCTTAAATGTATAATCTCCTAAATTACTGCGAACACGGTCTGATATTTATTTTTTGTTTTTTTATAGAATAATAATTTATTTCCCGATAAGATACAATTTGGTTTTTACAAAGAAATAACAATATTAACTTTAAGAATTGTTCCACATTTGTAAATTTTCCCCCTCTTTTTTTTACCCAATCTGCAAACAATAGAGTAAGCAACAAAGTCAGAGACGGATATCGGTAAATTTTAGTAAACATAGCAAACAAAACGAAATTACCACCATATACACCCATACACAGAGAGCCTTAGTGTTATTTTTTTTACTTCTAGTGGTAGTACGTTGGCATAATAAAGTTTGGCATAATAAAGTTGTAGTACCACTGTCCCACTGTTGTGTGTACTGTAGGATCCTTCATATGCTGTTCTCTTTTAATTTAAATTATATTTAAAAAAAAATGTTGGGAAATTTAGTTGCCTTGCTCCTGTTGGGAAATTTGTTTTGCTTTTGTTGGGTCACCCATTGTTATAATTGAAATCAGCCATACACATATCTATCATATAATAATAATAAAGTTTTCAAAAAGATACATACGTTGTTTGTTGTTCATAAAACCTACAATTATAGAATAAATAAAAAAAATATAGACATGAATTGCTCAAATCTACTTATAGGTGAGCTTAAAACACATCTATACTTGCCAAATTTTAATATCTATCAGAAAATATCACCACTTAGATAAATAAAAAATATTATCACACATTTTTTACAGTAAATTATTATTATTGAGCACCAACTGTTAGTATTATTTTATTTTTATTGATATTTGATTATGACAAAATATTTTATTTTAATTGTGTCACTACGTCACAGCATACTTATCTGTTACAATAATGTTTTGCTTATTTCACATGAGAAATAAAACTTCTTCAAGTAATACGTTACTGTAACCAGAAATAATCTTTTTATCATTTGCTGAAAAAAAAATAGTATGGCGTCGACAGGAAAAAAGAAAGTTTACTGTTGTGGCTCATAAACATATGAGCTTAGATATTTCTTGGGATCACCATGACAATCCTGTATAAAATGTCAAACTTTAGAAAAGCTGCTTTTTGAATTATTAAAGAGAGAACAAAGTGTCAGGTTTTAGTTTATTTTTTAAACTCTTACGATGTTTAGTAACTGAAGATTTATCCCACCTTGTCACCACATATCTGGGAACGCAAGGCAGTCCTTTAGCTGCCTTTATTTTACTATTTGAATCTGGTACACTCTGGGACTAATTTTGTTACACTGTCCAAACCCCGTTCACTTCATATTCGCCTTTCTTAGTTTTAACTTGATCTCAATAAGCATCGTCATTCTATTATCTCCAATCGGGTCTAAATACTCCCTCTAAAAGCTGCAGCAAATATGCCTCATTTTCATGGGAAACTAGACCTTATCATATTATGAAAAGCTAAAGTGCCTGTTTTTACCTTTGCGGAACACGGTTCTTTTTAGGAAATCTATTCAAATTTGACTTGCACGGTCAGGTGCAGGGAACTACGCGAAATGATACCATTAAGAAAATGTTCCTCACTGAAATCAAAATGTCTACTAATTGAGGAACGGACAGTTTGAGACAATCCACAAAACAAAGCGACCAATTTTATCAGATCCGTCCAATTTGGAGGTAATATTTTTTAAATTTAAGCTTGTTCGTTATATTATGTACTTCATGCAATCTCTAAATTATCAACTGTAGGTGGCAGTAGTGTGGTGAGATATACATAAACGATGCCTGGTTCTGGTAAGTTGCTTCTCACGTTGAACCATGTTTAAAGTTGTTTAAATCCAGGCCCTTCTGCTCCAGTTTCGGAGCAATTTTAAGAGAGCTTAAGAAATATAGTAAAGACCTCAACGTGTCCGACGTATGGAAAGGGATAACTTAGGGTTACTGTACTTTGATTCCTGGCTCTCGAAGTCCTGTGACATACATGCGTTAGCTTATAATTATTGATAGATATGTTACGGTGCGAGAGACCGGGCACCATTACTGGAAGGTTAATTGAAAACGCCAAAAT
Source organism: Tillus elongatus (assembly GCA_964006375.1). Lineage (NCBI taxonomy): Eukaryota > Metazoa > Arthropoda > Insecta > Coleoptera > Cleridae > Tillus > Tillus elongatus. Next base: position 49,481 of record OZ023271.1, read on the forward strand.
TTGTAATTAATATATATTTGTAAAGTGTTTATTATATTTTCGTGTCTATTATTCCCCAAGATTTAAGAGGGCATGTTGTTCAATATGTTTGTTAAAAACTGCTAATACTATCAACCCCACAGATCTGCATGCGAAACTAACGAGGGAATGCTCAGAGATGCTGAGACTTATGCTGCATACATGGGAAAAAACTGCAATTATGCTGGAGAATTAGAACTAAGCGCAGTCGATACTAAATAGTCCCTCTACATTCGTTTTTGCCAAACTCGAGTGTCTATTACTCCCCAAGATCTAAGAGAGCACGTTGTTCAATATATTGTTGAAAACTGGAAATCCTATCAACGCCACAGTTCTGCATGCAAAACTAACGAGGGAATGCTCACAGATGCTGAGAGTTATGCTGCATACATGGGGAAAAACTGCGCTTATGCTGGAGAATTAGAACTAAGTGCCGCCACTACTAAATACTCCCTCTACATTCGTGTCGACCAGAGCGTTCGTGGAAGTCTCGTGGCAAATTATGGAAATCCGGAAAACAGTAAGGTAAACGTTCTGTTTACTGGAAGTATAAGTAGCGGATACTATGATGCTCTAAAGCAGGAGATTCACAGAGTAAGAAACAAAAGACGTCACGCAAACGCGCAAGATACGAAAAGGAGGATAATGCCCCAGAAGAGAAACGTCTTAAATGTATAATCTTCTAAATTACTGCGAACAAAGTCTGATATTTATTTTTTTGTTTTTTATAGAATAATAATTTATTTCCCGATAAGATACAGTTTGGTTTTTACAAAGAAATAACAATATTAACTTTAAGAATTGTTCCACATTTGTAAATTTTCCCCCTCTTTTTTTTACCCAATCTGCAAACAATAAAGTAAGCAACAAAGTCAGAGACGGATATCGGTAAATTTTAGTAAACATAGCAAACAAAAGGAAATTACCACCATATACACCCATACACAGACAGCCTTGGTGTTATTTTTTTTTACTTCTACTGGTAGTACATTGGCATAATAAAGTTTTGCATAATAAAGCTGTAGTACCTCTGTCCCACTGTTGTGTGTACTGTAGGAACCTTCATATGCTGTTCTCTTTTAATTTAAATTATATTTTTAAAAAAATGTTGCGAAATTTAGTTGCCTTGCTCCTGTTGGGAAATTTGTTTTGATTTTGCTGGGTCACCCATTGTTATAATTGAAATCAGCCATTCACATATCTATCATATAATAATAAAGTTTTCAAAAAATACATACGTGGTTTGTTGTTCATAAAACCTACAATTATAGAATAAATAAAAGAAATATAGCCATGAATTGCTCAAATCTACTTATAGGTGAGCTTAAAACACATCTATACGTGCCAAATTTTAATATATGTCAGAAAATATCACCACTTAAATAAATAAAAAATATTTTCACACATTTTTTACAGTAAATTATTATTATTGAGCACCCACTGTTAGTATTATTTTATTTTTATTGCCATTTGATTATGACGAAACATTTTATTTTAAATGTGTCACTACGTCACAGCACACTTATCTGTTACAATAATGTTTTGCTTATTTCACATGAGAAATAAAACTTCTTCAAGTAATACGTTACTGTAACTAGAAAAAATCTTTTTATCATTTGCTGAAAAAAAAATATTATGGCGTCGACAGGAAAAAAGAAAGTTTACTGTTGTGGCTCATAAACATATGAGCTTAGATATTTCTTGGGATCACCATGACAATCCTATATAAAATGTCAAACTTTATAAAAGCTGCTTTTTGAATTATTAAAGAGAGAACAAAGTGTCAGGTTTTAGTTTATTTTTTAAACTCTTACGATGTTTAGTAACTGAAGATTTATCCCACTTTGTCACCACATATCTGGGAACGCAAGGCAGTCCTTTAGCTGCCTTTATTTTACTATTTGAATCTGGTACACTCTGGGACTAATTTTGTTACACTGTCCAAACCCCGTTCACTTCATATTCGCCTTTCTTAGTTTTAACTTGATCTCAATAAGCATCGTCATTCTATTATCTCCAATCGGGTCTAAATACTCCCTCTAAAAGCTGCAGCAAATATGCCTCATTTTCATGGGAAACTAGACCTTATCATATTATGAAAAGCTAAAGTGCCTGTTTTTACCTTTGCGGAACACGGTTCTTTTTAGGAAATCTATTCAAATTTGACTTGCACGGTCAGGTGCAGGGAACTACGCGAAATGATACCTGTTATATTTAGGGTTCTTGTATACTTATTTATATAATGACTCACGTGCTGGTGAAGCTGTATTTTCTTTCGCAGTTGTTCTCTGCTGAAGTAGTGCTATATATGGATCACTTCCTGCTTCTTTACATTTGTTAATAATGTTCTTAACAATTTTGACTGCACTTTCTGCTGGTCCATTCGAATTTGGATAGTGAGGACTACTTGTGATGTGATCTATATTCCACGAATCTGTGAATTCTTTGAATTTAGATGAATTAAATGGTGGGCCGTTATCTGTTATCAAGGTACATGGTATGCCATGACGTGCAAAAATTGCTTTAATATGTGGTATGACAGTACTTGCATCATTAGACGATAATAGTGCAATTTCAATATACTTTGAATAATAGTCTATTAAGACTATATACTTTTTATTACCAAATTCTAAAAAATCAGCTGCCACTGTTTGCCAAGGAAAATCTGGTTGTGAATAGGGTATCAATGGTTCTTTTATATTTTTTCGTTGGAATTTTGTACAAACATGACACTGTTCAGAAATGTTTTCGATATCGACTGATATGTTGGGCCAAAAAATTATACCTCTGACATGACTTTTCATACGTTCAATGCCCATGTGACCTTCATGAATAGTCTGTAACATTTCGTGACGTAATTTACTAGGAATAATAACACTAGTGCTCTTAAAAACAATGTTATCTATGACATGAATCTCTTCGTGAAAACTCCAGTAAGGTTTAGCAAGTTGCTCTACCTGTTGTTTATTTTTAGGCCATCCTGACTTGTAATATTTTCTCAATAGTGTTAAGACTTCATCAGATTCAGAATATTTTTCAATTTTTTCAAGACATTTGGGAGATATTGCTAAATTTTTGCTTAATAAATTGACATGAACCTCTAGTTCTTCGTCTAGACTTGTTTCAGTCTCAGGTAATGCTGCACGTGATAGTGTATCAGCTATGTACATAAGACGACCTGGCTTATATATTACTTCAAGATCACATGACTGTAACTGTAAAAGCATTCTCTGCAATCTACAAGGGACATCAGCTAAAGATTTTTTTTAAATAGTGACAAGTGGAGAATGATCAGTTTCTATTAATATCCTCTGGCCATATATATATTGTCGAAATCTAGTGCAACCAAACACAATTGCATACAATTCTTTTTCAATTTGTGCATATTGTTGCTGACAAGGGGTTAGTGACTTGGATGCATAAGCTATAGGTTTTCCAGACTGTAGAATCACTGCACCTACGGCTGACATAGAGGCATCGACAGACAATACTATAGGTTTATCTACCCTAAAATGTGACAAGACTGGTGCTTTTGTAACAAGTTTTTTTAATTTGTCAAACACAGCATCATGTGAACTATTCCACTGACATAAAGAATTTTTTCTTAAAAGCATTCTTAAAGGTTCTGATTCCCTTGACAAATTAGGAATATATGACGCAAGGTAATTGACCATTCCAAGAAATCTTTGTAAAGCCTTTTTATCTGAAGGAGTTTTCATTTCACAAATTGCCTTAACTTTCTTATAATCTGGAGACATACCATCTTTAGAAAATATATGTCCCATATAAGTGACTTCATGTGAACTAAATTTACATTTCGACAAATTGAATTTTATGTTGAGCTCCTTTGCCCTGCGAAGCACTTGTTCGAGTCTAAAATCATGTATAGACTGATTTGGACCATGGACTATTAAATCATCTAAGTATATTCCAACTCCTTCTATATCACCAAAAAATTCTGTCATGACACGGTGAAAAATTTCGGGAGCACAATTTATCCCAAAAGCTAAGCGTTTAAATCTATACCTGCCGAATGGTGTATTGAAAGTGAGAAGCTTTGAGCTCTCTTCATCCAATGGTATAGCCCAAAATCCGGAATTTGCATCTAATGTGGAAAAAATACATGATCCTGCTAAACTAGAACGTATACTGTCTATTGTTGGAAGCTGATAATGTGACCTTTGAATGGCTCTATTTAAATTTCGGGGATCTAAACACACTCGAAGGCTTCCATTCTTTTTCTTGACAATGACTATTGAACTTACCCACCTTGTAGGTTCATTTACTTTGACAATAACCTCATCTCTTTCCATTCTAGCCAATTCAGCTTTCAATAGTTCATGAAGCTTGAAAGGTATTTTCCGAGGTGGATCTATAACTGGACGAACACTTTCATCTACTGATAGTTTACACACCTGGGGAATGCAACCTAGACCCTTAAAATTGATTCATATTTTATGAGTAGTGAATTTGTACCTGTAGTTGCTCTAATTGACTGTATTCTTTTTATCAAGTCAAGTTCCTGACATGCAGCAAGACCAAGGATCGTATTACATGTTATATTTACAACTATAAATTCTATTTCACAAAGACTATCATTTACAAGACATTTCAACTTGCACATACCTAAATAGGGAATACTTGTACCAACCACTGACGAAAGTTTAATGGAACATGGCTTTATCACGTTATAATTGAGGTTACACTTTATAAATTGCTCATAAGGCATAATATTGGCTTGTGCACCAGTATCCAACTGACATTTAAGAGACACATTATTTATTTTAATGTTTATAAACCAATCTTTGTCTGTTTGAAAATTACAACCTATTCGAGAAATAAAATATTCATCCTTCTCACTACTATTATCATTATTACCAATTTCAAGAGTGACTGAACTGACATTTCTCAAATTAGACTTACAAAATCTAGCATAATGGTTCATTTTATGACATCTATTACACTTTATACCAAAAGCTGGACATTTAAATTTATGGATCTGACCACATCTGCTACAAATTTCTTTATTATTATCATTATTAGTAGGACTGAATTTACCTGATCTATTTCTTGACTCTGATCTATTTCGACGTTGATCTCGACTATAAACTGACCTTTTTGATGATTTCGAGCTTCTTATATGACGAATTTGTTCACCTTGTACTACATTGACGAAGTCTTCCTTGTTCAGTTCTTGAGCCCTATCTTGCGTTAGTTCCATAGACTTACAAATACGTACTGCCTTTTCGAGAGTGAGCTGATCTTCTTGAAGTAGTCTTTCCTTAATAACTTTATTTGTTCTGGTAAGGCCACAGACTAAAATGTCTTTAACAAGATCTTCACGTAGTTCACCAAACTCACATGACAAGCTCAAGTTGATTAAAGCTGTGACAAAGTCATCTATTGTTTCAGCTGGACCTTGAATTCTTGTGAGGAATCGATGTCTTTCCATTGTGATATTCTTTTGTGGACTGAAATGCTTTTCGAATTTAGCAATAAGATCCTCAAAAGTAATTTCTTCAGGTTCGACGTTAAAAGAATTAAAATTTTCCATTGCAGATTCACCAATATAGTGCAATAATAACGCTACTTTACGTTCATTTGACTCATTTGAATAATTTCCAGCAACCAAAAACAGTTTAAAACTTCTAAACCACGTTTTCCATTTTTGACTCAAGTTACCCTCTAATACAAGTGGTAAAACTCTTCCTCCAATGCCAGTTGATTGGGAAACTCGATTACTATTATGCTGTACTTCACCTGGCCCTTCTTGACCGACTTTATCCTCCATTGTTCTGATTGGAATTGTTCCAGAATATTGACCTTTTTTTTGCCCAGTTACCGTTACCTATATGGCAACCTCACTTTTGAACCACTTCTGACACCATGTTATATTTAGGGTTCTTGTATACTTATTTATATAATGACTCACGTGTGTTTAGTAATACATTTAATAAACAGGAAGACAATAATAGACAAAACCTTATAACAAATATTAGTTGGTACATTTACAATAATTAATACATTTTCACATTGACATTCGACCATCTGTCATGTGTCTCTACTCACTGACTACTGTCATTAGCACAGAGTAAATCTACATTGTATAACAATACCATTAAGAAAATGTTCCTCACTGAAATGAAAATGTCTACTAATTGAGGTACGGGCAGTTTGAGACAATCCACAAAACAAAGCGAGCAATTTTATCATATCAGTCCAATTTGGAGGTAATATTTTCTAATTTAAGCTTGTTCGTTATATTATGTACTTCATGCAATCTCTAAATTATCAAGTGTAGGTGGCAGTAGTGTGGTGAGATATACATAAACGATGCCAGTTTCTGGTAAGTTGCTTCTCACGTTGAACCATGTTTAAAGTTGTTTAAATCCAGACCCTTCTGCTCCCGTTTCAGAGCAATTTTAAGAGAGCTTAAGAAATATAATAAAGACCTCAACTTGTCCGAAGTATGGAAAGGGATAACTTGGGGTTACTGTACTTTGATTCCTGGCTCTCGAAGTACTGTGACATACATGCGTTAGCTTATAATTATTGATAGATATGTTGCGGTGCGAGAGACCGGGCACCATTACTGCAAGGTTAATTGAAAACACCAAAATTAGTAATTAATATATATTTGCTTGTTTTTTTTTTAATATTTTGGTCTTGTTGACTGCAGGGAATTATATAAAATGTATGCTGTAAATAAATAAATATTTGTAAAGTGTTTATTATATTTTCGTGTCTATTATTCCCCAAGATCTAAGAGGGCATGTTGTTCAATATGTTTGTTGAAAACTGCTAATACTATCAACCCTACAGTTCTGCATGCGAAACTAACGAACGAATGCTCACAGATGTCGAAACTTATGCTGCATACATGGAAAAAAACTGCAATTATGCTGGAGAATTAGAACTAAGCGCAGTCGATACTAAATACTCCCTCTACATTCGTTTTTGCCAAACTGGAGTGCCTATTACTCCCCAAGATCTAAGAGAGCACGTTGTTCAATATATTGTTGAAAACTGGAAATCCTATCAACCCTACAGTTCTGCATGCAAAACTAACGAGGGAATGCACACAGATGCTGAGAGTTATGCTGCATACATCGGGAAAAACTGCGCTTATGCTGGAGAATTAGAACTAAATGCCGCTACTACTAAATACTCCCTCTACATTCGTGTTGACCAGAGCGTTCGTGGTAGTCTCATGGCAAATTATGGAAATCCGGAAAACAGTAAGGTAAACGTTCTATTTACTGGAAGTATAAGTAGCGGGTACTATGGTGCTCTAAAGCAGGAGATTTACAGAGTAAGAAACAAAAGACGTCACGCAAACGCGCAAGAGACGAAAAGGGTGCTGAGGATAATGCCCCAGAAGAGAAACGTCTTAAATGTATAATCTCCTAAATTACTGCGAACAAAGTCTGATATTTCTTTTTGGTTTTTGATAGAATAATAATTTATTTCCCGATAAGATACAATTTGGTTTTTACAAACAAATAACAATATTAACTTTAAGAATTGTTCCATATTTGTAAATTTCCCCCCCTCTTTTTTTTACCCAATCTGCAAATAAAAAAGTAAACAACAAAGTCAGAGACGGATATCGGTAAAATTTAGTTAACATAGCAAACAAAAGGAAATTACCACCATATACACCCATACACAGAGAACCTTAGTGTTATTTTTTTTTAACTTCTAGTGGTAGTACGTTGGCATAATAAAGTTTGCCATAATAAAGTTGTAGTACCACTGTCCCACTGTTGTGTGTACTGTAGGAACCTTCATATGCTGTTCTCTTTTAATTTAAATTATATTTTTAAAAAAATGTTGGGAAATTTAGTTGCCTTGCTCCTGTTGGGAAATTTGTTTTGCTTTTGTTGGGTCACCCATTGTTATAATTGAAACCAGCCATACACATATCTATCATATAATAATAATAAAGTTTTCAAAAAGATACATACGTTGTTTGTTGTTCATAAAACCTACAATTATAGAATAAATAAAAAAAATATAGCCATGAATTGCTCAAATCTACTTATAGGTGAGCTTAAAACACATCTATACTTGCCAAATTTTAATATCTATCAGAAAATATCACCACTTAGATAAATAAAAAATATTTTCACACATTTTTTACAGTAAATTATTATTATTGAGCACCAACTGTTAGTATTATTTTATTTTTATTGATATTTGATTATGACAAAATATTTTATTTTAATTGTGTCACTACGTCACAGCATACTTATCTGTTACAATAATGTTTTGCTTATTTCACATGAGAAATAAAACTTCTTCAAGTAATACGTTACTGTAACCAGAAATAATCTTTTTATCATTTGCTGAAAAAAAAATAGTATGGCGTCGACAGGAAAATAGAAAGTTTACTGTTGTGGCTCATAAACATATGAGCTTAGATATTTCTTGGGATCACCATGACAATCCTGTATAAAATGTCAAACTTTAGAAAAGCTGCTTTTTGAATTATTAAAGAGAGAACAAAGTGTCAGGTTTTAGTTTATTTTTTAAACTCTTACGATGTTTAGTAACTGAAGATTTATCCCACTTTGTCACCACATATCTGGAAACGCAAGGCAGTCCTTTAGCTGCCTTTATTTTACTATTTGAATCTGGTACACTCTGGGACATATTTTGTTACACTGTCCAAACCCCGTTCACTTCATATTCGCCTTTCTTAGTTTTAACTTGATCTCAATAAGTATCGTCATTCTATTATCTCCAATCGGGTCTAGATACTCCCTCTAAAAGCTGCAGCAAATATGCCTCATTTTCATGGGAAACTAGACCTTATCATATTATGAAAAGCTGAAGTGCCTGTTTTTACCTTTGCGGAACACGGTTCTTTTTAGGAACTCTATTCAAATTTGACTTGCACGGTCAGGTGCAGGGAACTACGCGAAATGATACCATTAAGAAAATGTTCCCCACTGAAACGAAAATGTCTACTAATTGAGGAACGGACAGTTTGAGACAATCCACAAAACAAAGCGACCAATTTTATCATATCCGTCCAATTTGGAGGTAATATTTTTTAAATTTAAGCTTGTTCGTTATATTATGTACTTCATGCAATCTCTAAATTATCAAGTGTAGGTGGCAGTAGTGTGGTGAGATATACATAAACGATGCCTGTTTCTGGTAAGTTGCTTCTCACGTTGAACCATATTTAAAGTTGTTTAAATCCAGACCCTTCTGCTCCAGTTTCGGAGCAATTTTAAGAGAGCTTAAGAAATATAGTAAAGACCTCAACGTGTCCGACGTATGGAAAGGGATAACTTAGGGTTACTGTACTTTGATTCCTGGCTCCCGAAGTCCTGTGACATACATGCGTTAGCTTATAATTATTGATAGATATGTTACGGTGCGAGAGACCGGGCACCATTACTGCAAGGTTAATTGAAAACACCAAAATTAGTAATTAATATATATTTGCTTGTTTTTTTTTTTTTAATATTTTGGTCTTGTTGACTGCAGGGAATTATATAAAATGTATGCTGTAAATAAATAAATATTTGTAAAGTGTTTATTATATTTTCGTGTCTATTATTCCCCAAGTTCTAAGAGGGCATGTTGTTCAATATGTTTGTTGAAAACTGCTAATACTATCAACCCCACAGATCTGCATGCGAAACTAACGAACGAATGCTCACAGATGTCGAAACTTATGCTGCATACATGGGAAAAACTGCAATTATGCTGGAGAATTAGAACTAAGCGCAGTCGATACTAAATACTCCCTCTACATTCGTTTTTGCCAAACTGGAGTGCCTATTACTCCCCAAGATCTAAGAGAGCACGTTGTTCAATATATTGTTGAAAACTGGAAATCCTATCAACCCTACAGTTCTGCATGCAAAACTAACGAGGGAATGCACACAGATGCTGAGAGTTATGCTGCATACATGGGGAAAAACTGCGCTTATGCTGGAGAATTAGAACTAAATGCCGCCACTACTAAATACTCCCCTACATTCGTGTTGACCAGAGCGTTCGTGGTAGTCTCATGGCAAATTATGGAAATCCGGAAAACAGTAAGGTAAACGTTCTGTTTACTGGAAGTATAAGTAGCGGGTACTATGATGCTCTAAAGCAGGAGATTTACAGAGTAAGAAACAAAAGACGTCACGCAAACGCGCAAGAGACGAAAAGGGTGCTGAGGATAATGCCCCAGAAGAGAAACGTCTTAAATGTATAATCTCCTAAATTACTGCGAACAAAGTCTGATATTTCTTTTTGGTTTTTGATAGAATAATAATTTATTTCCCGATAAGATACAATTTGGTTTTTACAAACAAATAACAATATTAACTTTAAGAATTGTTCCATATTTGTAAATTTTCCCCCCTCTTTTTTTTTACCCAATCTGCAAATAATAAAGTAAGCAACAAAGTCAGAGACGGATATCGGTAAAATTTAGTTAACATAGCAAACAAAAGGAAATTACCACCATATACACCCATACACAGAGAGCCTTAGTGTTATTTTTTTTACTTCTAGTGGTAGTACGTTGGCATAATAAAGTTTGCCATAATAAAGCTGTAGTACCTCTGTCCCACTGTTGTGTGTACTGTAGGAACCTTCATATGCTGTTCTCTTTTAATTTAAATTATATTTTTAAAAAAATGTTGCGAAATTTAGTTGCCTTGCTCCTGTTGGGAAATTTGTTTTGATTTTGCTGGGTCACCCATTGTTATAATTGAAATCAGCCATACACATATCTATCATATAATAATAATAAAGTTTTCAAAAAGATACATACGTTGTTTGTTGTTCATAAAACCTACAATTATAGAATAAATAAAAGAAATATAGCCATGAATTGCTCAAATCTACTTATAGGTGAGCTTAAAACACATCTATACTTGCCAAATTTTAATATCTATCAGAAAATATCACCACTTAGATAAATAAAAAATATTTTCACACATTTTTTACAGTAAATTATTATTATTGAGCACCAACTGTTAGTATTATTTTATTTTTGTTGCCATTTGATTATGACAAAATATTTTATTTTAATTGTGTCACTACGTCACAGCATACTTATCTGTTACAATAATGTTTTGCTTATTTCACATGAGAAATAAAACTTCTTCAAGTAATACGTTACTGTAACCAGAAAAAATATTTTTATCATTTGCTGAAAAAAAAATAGTATGGCGTCGACAGGAAAAAAGAAAGTTTACTGTTGTGGCTCATAAACATATGAGCTTAGATATTTCTTGGGATCACCATGACAAATCTGTATAAAATGTCTAACTTTATAAAAGCTGCTTTTTGAATTATTAAAGAGAGAACAAAGTGTCAGGTTTTAGTTTATTTTTTAAACTCTTACGATGTTTAGTAACTGAAGATTTATCCCACTTTGTCACCCCATATCTGGGAACGCAAGGCAGTCCTTTAGCTGCCTTTATTTTACTATTTGAATCTGGTACACTCTGGGACATATTTTGTTACACTGTCCAAACCCCGTTCACTTCATATTCGCCTTTCTTAGTTTAAACTTGATCTCAATAAGCATCGTCATTCTATTATCTCCAATCGGGTCTAGATACTCCCTCTAAAAGCTGCAGCAAATGTGCCTCATTTACATGGGAAACTAGACCTTATCATATTATGAAAAGCTGAAGTGCCTGTTTTTACTTTTGCGGAACACGGTTCTTTTTAGGAAATCTATTCAAATTTGACTTGCACGGTCAGGTGCAGGGAACTACGCGAAATGATACCATTAAGAAAATGTTCCTCACTGAAATGAAAATGTCTACTAATTGAGGAACGGACAGTTTGAGACAATCCACAAAACAAAGCGACCAATTTTATCATATCCGTCCAATTTGGAGGTAATATTTTTTAAATTTAAGCTTGTTCGTTATATTATGTACTTCATGCAATCTCTAAATTATCAAGTGTAGGTGGCAGTAGTGTGGTGAGATATACATAAACGATGCCTGTTTCTGGTAAGTTGCTTCTCACGTTGAACCATGTTTAAAGTTGTTTAAATCCAGACCCTTCTGCTCCAGTTTCGGAGCAATTTTAACAGAGCTTAAGAAATATAGTAAAGACCCCAACGTGTCCGAAGTATGGAAAGGGATAACTTAGGGTTACTGTACTTTGATTCCTGGCTCTCGAAGTCCTGTGACATACATGCGTTAGCTTATAATTATTGATAGATATGTTACGGTGCGAGAGACCGGGCACCATTACTGGAAGGTTAATTGAAAACGCCAAAATTTGTAATTAATATATATTTGTAAAGTGTTTATTATATTTTCGTGTCTATTATTCCCCAAGATTTAAGAGGGCATGTTGTTCAATATGTTTGTTGAAAACTGCTAATACTATCAACCCCACAGATCTGCATGCGAAACTAACGAGGGAATGCTCACAGATGCTGAGACTTATGCTGCATACATGGAAAAAAACTACAATTATGCTGGAGAATTAGAACTAAGCGCAGTCGATACTAAATAGTCCCTCTACATTCGTTTTTGCCAAACTCGAGTGTCTATTACTCCCCAAGATCTAAGAGAGCACGTTGTTCAATATATTGTTGAAAACTGGAAATCCTATCAACCCCACAGTTCTGCATGCAAAACTAACGAGGGAATGCTCACAGATGCTGAGAGTTATGCTGCATACATGGGGAAAAACTGCGCTTATGCTGGAGAATTAGAACTAAGTGCCGCCGCTACTAAATACTCCCTCTACATTCGTGTTGACCAGTGCGTTCGTGGAAGTCTCGTGGCAAATTATGGAAATCCAGAAAACAGTAAGGTAAACGTTCTGTTTACTGGAAGTATAAGTAGCGGATACTATGATGCTCTAAAGCAGGAGATTCACAGAGTAAGAAACAAAAGACGTCACGCAAACGCGCAAGATACGAAAAGGAGGATAATGCCCCAGAAGAGAAACGTCTTAAATGTATAATCTCCTAAATTACTGCGAACAAAGTCTGATATTTATTTTTTTGTTTTTTATAGAATAATAATTTATTTCCCGATAAGATACAATTTGGTTTTTACAAAGAAATAACAATATTAACTTTAAGAATTGTTCCACATTTGTAAATTTTCCCTCTTTTTTTTTAACCCAATCTGCAAACAATAGAGTAAGCAACAAAGTCAGAGACGGATATCGGTAAATTTTAGTAAACATAGCAAACAAAAGGAAATTACCACCATATACACCCATACACAGACAGCCTTGGTGTTATTTTTTTTACTTCTACTGGTAGTACATTGGCATAATAAAGTTTGGCATAATAAAGCAGTAGTACCTCTGTCCCACTGTTGTGTGTACTGTAGGAACCTTCATATGCTGTTCTCTTTTAATTTAAATTATATTTTTAAAAAAATGTTGGGAAATTTAGTTGCCTTGCTCCTGTTGGGAAATTTGTTTTGCTTTTGCTGGGTCACCCATTGTTATAATTGAAATCAGCCATACACATATCTATCATATAATAATAAAGTTTTCAGAAAATACATACGTGGTTTGTTGTTCATAAAACCTACAATTATAGAATAAATAAAAGAAATATAGCCATGAATTGCTCAAATCTACTTATAGGTGAGCTTAAAACACATCTATACGTGCCAAATTTTAATATCTGTCAGAAAATATCACCACTTAAATAAATAAAAAATATTTTCACACATTTTTTACAGTAAATTATTATTATTGAGCACCAACTGTTAGTATTATTTTATTTTTATTGCCATTTGATTATGACGAAACATTTTATTTTAAATGTGTCAGTACGTCACAGCACACTTATCTGTTACAATAATGTTTTGCCTATTTCACATGAGAAATTAAACTTCTTCAAGTAATACGTTACTGTAACCAGAAAAAATCTTTTTATCATTTGCTGAAAAAAAAATAGTATGGCGTCGACAGGAAAAAAGAAAGTGTACTGTTGTGGCTCATAAACATATGAGCTTAGATATTTCTTGGGATCACCATGACAATCCTGTATAAAATGTCAAACTTTATAAAAGCTGCTTTTTGAATTATTAAAGAGAGAACAAAGTGTCAGGTTTTAGTTTATTTTTTAAACTCTTACGATGTTTAGTAACTGAATATTTATCCCACTTTGTCACCACATATCTGGGAACGCAAGGCAGTCCTTTAGCTGCCTTTATTTTACTATTTGAATCTGGTACACTCTGGGACATATTTATTACACTGTCCAAACCCCGTTCACTTCATATTCGCCTTTCTTAGTTTAAACTTGATCTCAATAAGCATCGTCATTCTATTATCTCCAATCGGGTCTAGATACTCCCTCTAAAAGCTGCAGCAAATATGCCTCATTTTCATTGGAAACTAGACCTTATCATATTATGAAAAGCTAAAGTGCCTGTTTTTACCTTTGCGGAACACGGTTCTTTTTAGGAAATCTATTCAAATTTGACTTGCACGGTCAGGTGCAGGGAACTACGCGAAATGATACCATTAAGAAAATGTTCCTCACTGAAATGAAAATGTCTACTAATTGAGGAACGGACAGTTTGAGACAATCCACAAAACAAAGCGAGCAATTTTATCATATCAGTCCAATTTGGAGGTAATATTTTCTAATTTAAGCTTGTTCGTTATATTATGTACTTCATGCAATCTCTAAATTATCAAGTGTAGGTGGCAGTAGTGTGGTGAGATATACATAAACGATGCCTGTTTCTGGTAAGTTGCTTCTCACGTTGAACCATGTTTAAAGTTGTTTAAATCCAGACCCTTCTGCTCCCGTTTCGGAGCAATTTTAAGAGAGCTTAAGAAATATAGTAAAGACCTCAACTTGTCCGAAGTATGGAAAGGGATAACTTAGGGTTACTGTACTTTGATTCCTGGCTCCCGAAGTCCTGTGACATACATGCGTTAGCTTATAATTATTGATATATATGTTACGGTGCGAGAGACCGGGCACCATTACTGCAAGGTTAATTGAAAACACCAAAATTAGTAATTAATATATATTTGCTTGTTTTTTTTTTTAAATATTTTGGTCTTGTTGACTGCAGGGAATTATATAAAATGTATGCTGTAAATAAATAAATATTTGTAAAGTGTTTATTATATTTTCGTGTCTATTATTCCCCAAGTTCTAAGAGGGCATGTTGTTCAATATGTTTGTTGAAAACTGCTAATACTATTAACCCCACAGTTCTGCATGCGAAACTAAAGAACGAATGCTCACAGATGTCGAAACTTATGCTGCATACATGGGAAAAACTGCAATTATGCTGGAGAATTAGAACTAAGCGCAGTCGATACTAAATACTCCCTCTACATTCGTTTTTGCCAAACTGGAGTGCCTATTACTCCCCAAGATCTAAGAGAGCACGTTGTTCAATATATTGTTGAAAACTGGAAATCCTATCAACCCTACAGTTCTGCATGCAAAACTAACGAGGGAATGCACACAGATGCTGAGAGTTATGCTGCATACATGGGGAAAAACTGCGCTCATGCTGGAGAATTAGAACTAAATGCCGCCACTACTAAATACTCCCTCTACATTCGTGTTGACCAGAGCGTTCGTGGTAGTCTCATGGCAAATTATGGAAATCCGGAAAACAGTAAGGTAAACGTTCTGTTTACTGGAAGTATAAGTAGCGGGTACTATGATGCTCTAAAGCAGGAGATTTACAGAGTAAGAAACAAAAGACGTCACGCAAACGCGCAAGAGACGAAAAGGGTGCTGAGGATAATGCCCCAGAAGAGAAACGTCTTAAATGTATAATCTCCTAAATTACTGCGAACAAAGTCTGATATTTCTTTTTGGTTTTTGATAGAATAATAATTTATTTCCCGATAAGATACAATTTGGTTTTTACAAACAAATAACAATATTAACTTTAAGAATTGTTATTTGTAAAATTTCCCCCCTCTTTTTTTTACCCAATCTGCAAATAATAAAGTAAGCAACAAAGTCAGAGACGGATATCGGTAAAATTTAGTTAACATAGCAAACAAAAGGAAATTACCACCATATACACCCATACACAGAGAGCCTTAGTGTTATTTTTTTTACTTCTAGTGGTAGTACGTTGGCATAATAAAGTTTGGCATAATAAAGTTGTAGTACCACTGTCCCACTGTTGTGTGTACTGTAGGACCCTTCATATGCTGTTCTCTTTTAATTTAAATTATATTTTTAAAAAAATGTTGGGAAATTTAGTTGCCTTGCTCCTGTTGGGAAATTTGTTTTGCTTTTGTTGGGTCACCCATTGTTATAATTGAAATCAGCCATACACATATCTATCATATAATAATAATAAAGTTTTCAAAAAGATACATACGTTGGTTGTTGTTCATAAAACCTACAATTATAGAATAAATAAAAGAAATATAGCCATGAATTGCTCAAATCTACTTATAGGTGAGCTTAAAACACATCTATACGTGCCAAATTGTAATATCTGTCAGAAAATATCACCACTTAAATAAATAAAAAAATATTTTCACAAATTTTTTACAGTAAATTATTATTATTGAGCACCAACTGTTAGTATTATTTTATTTTTATTGCCATTTGATTATGACGAAACATTTTATTTTAAATGTGTCACTACGTCACAGCACACTTATCTGTTACGATAATGTTTTGCTTATTTCACATGAGAAATAAAACTTCTTCAAGTAATACGTTACTGTAACCAGAAAAAATCTTTTTGTCATTTGCTGAAAAAAAAATAGTATGGCGTCGACAGGAAAAAAGAAAGTTTACTGTTGTGGCTCATAAACATATGAGCTTAGATATTTCTTGGGATCACCATGACAATCCTGTATAAAGTGTCAAACTTTAGAAAAGCTGCTTTTTGAATTATTAAAGAGAGAACAAAGTGTCAGGTTTTAGTTTATTTTTTAAACTCTTACGATGTTTAGTAACTGAAGATTTATCCCACTTTGTCACCACATATCTGGGAACGCAAGGCAGTCCTTTAGCTGCCTTTATTTTACTATTTGAATCTGGTACACTCTGGGACATATTTTTTTACACTGTCCAAACCCCGTTCACTTCATATTCGCCTTTCTTAGTTTTAACTTGATCTCAATAAGTATCGTCATTCTATTATCTCCAATCGGGTCTAGATACTCCCTCTAAAAGCTGCAGCAAATATGCCTCATTTTCATGGGAAACTAGACCTTATCATATTATGAAAAGCTGAAGTGCCTGTTTTTACCTTTGCGGAACACGGTTCTTTTTAGGAAATCTATTCAAATTTGACTTGCACGGTCAGGTGCAGGGAACTACGCGAACTGATACCATTAAGAAAATGTTCCCCACTGAAATGTAAATGTCTACTAATTGAGGAACGGACAGTTTGAGACAATCCACAAAACAAAGCGACCAATTTTATCATATCCGTCCAATTTGGAGGTAATATTTTTTAAATTTAAGCTTGTTCGTTATATTATGTACTTCATGCAATCTCTAAATTATCAAGTGTAGGTGGCAGTAGTGTGGTGAGATATACATAAACGATGCCTGTTTCTGGTAAGTTGCTTCTCACGTTGAACCATGTTTAAAGTTGTTTAAATCCAGACCCTTCTGCTCCAGTTTCGGAGCAATTTTAAGAGAGCTTAAGAAATATAGTAAAGACCTCAACGTGTCCGAAGTATGGAAAGGGATAACTTAGGGTTACTGTACTTTGATTCCTGGCTCTCGAAGTCCTGTGACATACATGCGTTAGCTTATAATTATTGATAGATATGTTACGGTGCGAGAGACCGGGCACCATTACTGGAAGGTTAATTGAAAACGCCAAAATTTGTAATTAATATATATTTGTAAAGTGTTTATTATATTTTCGTGTCTATTATTCCCCAAGATTTAAGAGGGCATGTTGTTCAATATGTTTGTTAAAAACTGCTAATACTATCAACCCCACAGATCTGCATGCGAAACTAACGAGGGAATGCTCACAGATGCTGAGACTTATGCTGCATACATGGGAAAAAACTGCAATTATGCTGGAGAATTAGAACTAAGCGCAGTCGATGCTAAATAGTCCATCTACATTCGTTTTTGCCAAACTCGAGTGTCTATTACTCCCCATGATCTAAGAGAGCACGTTGTTCAGTATATTGTTGAAAACTGGAAATCCTATCAACCCCACAGTTCTGCATGCAAAACTAACGAGGGAATGCTCACAGATGCTGAGAGTTATGCTGCATACATGGGGAAAAACTGCTCTTATGCTGGAGAATTAGAACTAAGTGCCGCCACTACTAAATACTCCCTCTACATTCGTGTTGACCAGAGCGTTCGTGGAAGTCTCGTGGCAAATTATGGAAATCCGGAAAATAGTAAGGTAAACGTTCTGTTTACTGGAAGTATAAGTAGCGGATACTATGATGCTCTAAAGCAGGAGATTCACAGAGTAAGAAACAAAAGACGTCACGCAAACGCGCAAGATACGAAAAGGAGGATAATCCCCCAGAAGAGAAACGTCTTAAATGTATAATCTCCTAAATTACTGCGAACAAAGTCTGATATTTATTTTTTTTGTTTTTTATAGAATAATAATTTATTTCCCGATAAGATACAATTTGGTTTTTACAAAGAAATAACAATATGAACTTTAAGAATTGTTCCACATTTGTAAATTTTCCCCCTCTTTTTTTTACCCAATTTGCAAACAATAGAGTAAGCAACAAAGTCAGAGACGGATATCGGTAAATTTTAGTAAACATAGCAAACAAAAGGAAATTACCACCATATACACCCATACACAGACAGCCTTGGTGTTATTTTTTTTTACTTCTACTGGTAGTACATTGGCATAATAAAGTTTGGCATAATAAAGCTGTAGTACCTCTGTCCCACTGTTGTGTGTACTGTAGGAACCTTCATATGCTGTTCTCTTTTAATTTAAATTATATTTTTAAAAAAATGTTGGGAAATTTAGTTGCCTTGCTCCTGTTGGGAAATTTGTTTTGCTTTTGCTGGGTCACCCATTGTTATAATTGAAATCAGCCATACGCATATCTATCATATAATAATAAAGTTTTCAAAAAATACATACGTGGTTTGTTGTTCATAAAACCTACAATTATAGAATAAATAAAAGAAATATAGCCATGAATTGCTCAAATCTACTTATAGGTGAGCTTAAAACACATCTATACGTGCCAAATTTTAATATCTGTCAGAAAATATCACCACTTAAATAAATAAAAAAATATTTTCACAAATTTTTTACAGTAAATTATTATTATTGAGCACCAACTGTTAGTATTATTTTATTTTTATTGCCATTTGATTATGACGAAACATTTTATTTTAAATGTGTCACTACGTCACAGCACACTTATCTGTTACAATAATGTTTTGCTTATTTCACATGAGAAATAAAACTTCTTCAAGTAATACGTTACTGTAACCAGAAAAAATCTTTTTATCATTTGCTGAAAAAAAAATAGTATGGCGTCGACAGGAAAAAAGAAAGTTTACTGTTGTGGCTCATAAACATATGAGCTTAGATATTTCTTGGGATCACCATGACAATCCTGTATAAAATGTCAAACTTTAGAAAAGCTGCTTTTTGAATTATTAAAGAGAGAACAAAGTGTCAGGTTTTAGTTTATTTTTTAAACTCTTACGATGTTTAGTAACTGAAGATTTATCCCACTTCACCACATATCTGGGAACGCAAGGCAGTCCTTTAGCTGCCTTTATTTTACTATTTGAATCTGGTACACTCTGGGTCATATTTTTTTACACTGTCCAAACCCCGTTCACTTCATATTCGCCTTTCTTAGTTTTAACTTGATCTCAATAAGTATCGTCATTCTATTATCTCCAATCGCGTCAAGATACTCCCTCTAAAAGCTGCAGCAAATATGCCTCTTTTTCATGGGAAACTAGACCTTATCATATTATGAAAAGCTGAAGTGCCTGTTTTTACCTTTGCGGAACACGGTTCTTTTTAGGAAATCTATTCAAATTTGACTTGCACGGTCAGGTGCAGGGAACTACGCGAAATGATACCATTAAGAAAATGTTCCCCACTGAAACGAAAATGTCTACTAATTGAGGAACGGACAGTTTGAGACAATCCACAAAACAAAGCGACCAATTTTATCATATCCGTCCAATTTGGAGGTAATATTTTTTAAATTTAAGCTTGTTCGTTATATTATGTACTTCATGCAATCTCTAAATTATCAAGTGTAGGTGGCAGTAGTGTGGTGAGATATACATAAACGATGCCTGTTTCTGGTAAGTTGCTTCTCACGTTGAACCATATTTAAAGTTGTTTAAATCCAGACCCTTCTGCTCCAGTTTCGGAGCAATTTTAAGAGAGGTTAAGAAATATAGTAAAGACCTCAACGTGTCCGAAGTATGGAAAGGGATAACTTAGGGTTACTGTACTTTGATTCCTGGCTCTCGAAGTCCTGTGACATACATGCGTTAGCTTATAATTATTGATAGATATGTTACGGTGCGAGAGACCGGGCACCATTACTGGAAGGTTAATTGAAAACGCCAAAATTTGTAATTAATATATATTTGTAAAGTGTTTATTATATTTTCGTGTCTATTATTCCCCAAGATTTAAGAGGGCATGTTGTTCAATATGTTTGTGAAAAACTGCTAATACTATCAACCCCACAGATCTGCATGCGAAACTAACGAGGGAATGCTCACAGATGCTGAGACTTATGCTGCATACATGGGAAAAAACTGCAATTATGCTGGAGAATTAGAACTAAGCGCAGTCGATGCTAAATAGTCCCTCTACATTCGTTTTTGCCAAACTCGAGTGTCTATTACTCCCCAAGATCTAAGAGAGCACGTTGTTCAATATATTGTTGAAAACTGGAAATCCTATCAACCCCACAGTTCTGCATGCAAAACTAACGAGGGAATGCTCACAGATGCTGAGAGTTATGCTGCATACATGGGGAAAAACTGCGCTTATGCTGGAGAATTAGAACTAAGTGCCGCCACTACTAAATACTCCCTCTACATTCGTGTTGACCAGAGCGTTCGTGGAAGTCTCGTGGCAAATTATGGAAATCCGGAAAACAGTAAGGTAAACGTTCTGTTTACTGGAAGTATAAGTAGCGGATACTATGATGCTCTAAAGCAGGAGATTCACAGAGTAAGAAACAAAAGACGTCACGCAAACGCGCAAGATACGAAAAGGAGGATAATGCCCCAGAAGATAAACGTCTTAAATGTATAATCTCCTAAATTACTGCGAACAAAGTGTGATATTTATTTTTTTGTTTTTTATAGAATAATAATTTATTTCCCGATAAGATACAATTTGGTTTTTACAAAGAAATAACAATATTAACTTTAAGAATTGTTCCACATTTGTAAATTTTCCCCCTCTTTTTTTTTACCCAATCTGCAAACAATAGAGTATGCAACAAAGTCAGAGACGGATATCGGTAAATTTTAGTAAACATAGCAAACAAAAGGAAATTACCACCATATACACCCATACACAGTCAGCCTTGGTGTAATTTTTTTTTTTACTTCTACTGGTAGTACATTGGCATAATAAAGTTTGGCATAATAAAGCTGTAGTACCTCTGTCCCACTGTTGTGT
Organism: Tillus elongatus; assembly: GCA_964006375.1. Classification (NCBI taxonomy): domain Eukaryota; kingdom Metazoa; phylum Arthropoda; class Insecta; order Coleoptera; family Cleridae; genus Tillus; species Tillus elongatus. Next base: position 71,092 of record OZ023271.1, read on the forward strand.
GTACTGTAGGAACCTTCATATGCTGTTCTCTTTTAATTTAAATTATATTTTAAAAAAAATGTTGGGAAATTTAGTTGCCTTGCTCCTGTTGGGAAATTTGTTTTGCTTTTGCTGGGTCACCCATTGTTATAATTGAAATCAGCCATACGCATATCTATCATATAATAATAAAGTTTTCAAAAAATACATACGTGGTTTGTTGTTCATAAAACCTACAATTATAGAATAAATAAAAGAAATATAGCCATGAATTGCTCAAATCTACTTATAGGTGAGCTTAAAACACATCTATACGTGCCAAATTTTAATATCTGTCAGAAAATATCACCACTTAAATAAATAAAAAATATTTTCACAAATTTTTTACAGTAAATTATTATTATTGAGCACCAACTGTTAGTATTATTTTATTTTTATTGCCATTTGATTATGACGAAACATTTTATTTTAAATGTGTCACTACGTCACAGCACACTTATCTGTTACAATAATGTTTTGCTTATTTCACATGAGAAATAAAACTTCTTCAAGTAATACGTTACTGTAACCAGAAAAAATCTTTTTATCATTTGCTGAAAAAAAAAATAGTATGGCGTCGACAGGAAAAAAGAAAGTTTACTGTTGTGGCTCATAAACATATGAGCTTAGATATTTCTTGGGATCACCATGACAATCCTGTATAAAATGTCAAATTTTAGAAAAGCTGCTTTTTGAATTATTAAAGAGAGAATAAAGTGTCAGGTTTTAGTTTATTTTTTAAACTCTTACGATGTTTAGTAACTAGTAGATAGGGAGCCACCTGGGCTCACCCCCTCCACTTTTTTCTGCGCATGCGCGATGACGTCATGCGCATGTGCTGACCTGTGACAGTTGACCTGTCAGATTTGACAGGTGTAAATGTCACCTGACCTGACAGCTGTCAACGTCAGCTGTCAGTTTTGACAGGTGTCAATGTCACCTGACCTGACAGCTGTCAATGTCAGCTGTCAGTTTTGACAGGTGTCAATGTAACCTGACCTGACAGCTGTCAACGTCAGCTGTCAGACCTGACAGATGTCAAATCTGACCTGTCATATGTCAGATGACGTCACAAGCGTTCCAAGATGGCTGACCTGTCATAGACAGCCGCAACCCGGGTCTCTATGGAACTGTCTGATGACGTCAGATGTTCCAAGATGGCAACCCCTTATAGTCACAAGTCAGGTTAGGTATTAACTGTCTTATGTCTGACCTGATATGACGTCACAAGCGTTCCAAGATGGCCACCTCTGTCCATAGATAGCCACAAGTCAGGTTAGGTTTCTATAGAACTGTCTTATGTCTGATGACGTCAAATGTTCCATAGATATCTACAAGTCAGGTTAGGTCTCCATGTGTGTTTGTCTAATTGTTTATTAAGGTTATGTATGTGTTGTATGACAGAAGCATGCTTATTACCAATCAGCTGATTGTTTATTCAGGTTATGTTCACACACGTGTTGATTACCAATCATTTGATTGTTTATTAAGGTTATGTTTGTATTTGTTATGTCGTCAACGTGCTATCTGTTTGTTTATTAAGGTTATGTATGTATTTGTTCATTAAGGTTATGTTCGTACACACACACACAGCTGTCTGTTGTTTGTTGTGTTGGTAAGGTGTGTTGTATTGAAGTTGTTAGGGTATTTCGTTTTTGGCGGGAAATTTGAATTTGTTCGAAAATTAGCATCTGTTATGTCCAGAGATATGACTCTTCGAGCAAGGGAACATTCTATTTGTAAATTGGTAGAGTGGGAGAATATTCCCTTGCTCGAGGGGAGAGGTCTGTTGGACACAGTCATTCGGCATAGCACATACATACATATATGAGAAAGATATAGTGGGGGTAATTTTGAAATATGATTTTGTTTAAAGAAAAGCATTCGTCTGAAATTAGATTTGAACCACGAACCTCGAATCGACCATACAGCTTTCTCAGAGATCTACTATCGCTAAACGAAATACACCACAGACGCACACGTTAAAAGTTTGTTTACGGTTGTATATATAAAACAAAAACCTGTTACATATGATAATTTAAAAACGTGTTTATCAGGCTGATGAGTGTGTGTGAGCGGGTATCTCTATTACATTCCAATTGTAACCTAATAGGAACGGTAATTTTAAAAACAATGGTATATATATATTTATAGTAAAAGACATTTAAACACGTTCCAATTAACATATCTAATATCAAATTCTAAAAACAAAAACGTTTTGAAGTAAACTATTAAATCAATAACAAAACGTATTTACATATAGATATGCTAATCAACCTGTTTAGTATGTAATAAAACTGAGACCTGGTTTTACGTAGGCGTTTGTTTTATCTGAGTGTTTTATATCACAGTGAATCTGAATTTATTTTATATAGGGAGTGATCAAAAAAACACAAGTAACAAAACTCGATTTAAAACATGAAAACTAAACTTTGATATACGAGGATTGTTTTATAAGTATTGTTTGAATGCAAACATATTGGTAAATAATATAAGAGTGTACTTAAATACAGCAAGAGACGTCATACTTGTTTCACAGCTTAACACCTACTAAACAGGTGTGTATGAATTTGGTCTTTTGGTTGAGCTTGTACACGTTGTTTAAAAGCATAGAACACACGTCATGACAGCTCGAAGTCTTTGCTTAGACTGATAGATGTGTGTAACAACACACAGACAGACAATTGATTGCCCAACAAGTATCATATACAACCTTGTTGAAGCTTGTACATGCTGTTTTAAAGGATATAACACACGTCATGACAGCTCGATGTCTTTGCTTAGACTGACAAGACAGAGGTATGTAATAACAGACAGACAGACAATTGATTGCCAACAAGTATCATATACAACCTTGTTGAAGCTTGTACACGTTGTTTGAAAGGATATAACACACGTCATGACAGCTCGATGTCTTTGCTTAGACTGACAAGACAGAGGTATGTAATAACAGACAGACAGACAAACAGATGTTTAACAACAGTTAGAGCATGTAACACAGGTAAAACTGAGGAAACAGACAGATAGACAGACAATTGATTGCCAACAAGTATCATATACAACCTTGTTGAAGCTTGTACACGTTGTTTGAAAGGATATAACACACGTCATGACAGCTCGATGTCTTTGCTTAGACTGACAAGACAGAGGTATGTAATAACAGACAGACAGACAAACAGATGTTTAACAACAGTTAGAGCTAGTAACACAGGTAAAACGTAACAAAATAGCCATGTTCTTTGGTTCAAGTGTCTCCTGTGTAAAAACAGACAGACAGACAACTGATTGCCATTGTTGAAGCTTGTACACGTTGTTTGAAAGCATATAACACACGTCATGACAGCTCGAAGTCTTTGCTTAGACTGACGGATGTGTGTAACAACAGACAGACAGACAATCGATTGCCAACAAGTATCATAGACAATCTTGTTTGAGCTTATACAGCCGTGTAACAAGCGTGTCATGACAACTTGTTGTTGTCTTTGCTTAGACTGACAGAGCTGTGTAATAACAGACAGACAGTTGTTTAACAACAGTTAGAGCGTGTAACACTGTTAAAACGTAGCAAATAGCCTGGTTCTTTGGTTCAAGTGTCTCCTATGTTGAGGAAACAGACAGACATACAATTGATTCCCCAACAAGTATCATAGATAATCTTGTTTGAGTCTGTATACGGTGTTTAACAAACAGACGTAAGAGAGTGAGGCCCCACAAAGGATAAACAACGTTTTACAGTTGTTAACCTTGATCCTGGTTGAGCTTGTCTGTGTATCTGTTTAATATACGCAAGAGAGGCCCACTTATGGGTAAACAACGTGTTAGTTGATGACCTTGGTGAATGTTATCTTGTGTTATATCTGTTGAATCATTCCATTATACGTGTTTGAGCTTGTCTAGAATAGAGACATAACCGAAAGGATGACATCATCACATTATTTGAGCTTGTAGAAAAGGCCCCTGCTCACACCTTAAAACGTTTCTATTTCCCATAAGATTACATGTATTTTTGCCTAATATATAGCTTTTGACACGTTTTCCCATAAGAAACAACGTATTTGCAGACACACATGAAACAGACAGACCAAGGATTGATATATCGATATCAGTTGCTTATAACAAATACGTACACGCTATGTTTTATATGCTATAGTTGATGAAATAAGAGAAAGACACGCAACAAGTGAAAAACAGAAGGCTACAGCCAAGGATTCAAAACAAATTTTGTTCATAACTGTCTAAACACTCCCTGTATCTATGTTAAAGTAAGCAAACAACGGCAGATTCACTGAAGCCCGAGTCGGTCCAACCTCGTTGATTCATAACAACAAACGATGCTTTGGTCCCCGCTCAAAATTACTATTACAATAAGTTGAGATACGAGCGATTATTATACAGCGGCTTTATTTTTTGTTTTCGCGTGCTCTTGTAAAACAAAAGACATATATGTGTTATCTAGCAATATAAATAGAAAATAGACGTTAAATATTAGAGATGATTAAAGTTTATGGAGAAAGCAAGGGCAGCATGTTCAGCTTTCGCGCTTTTTTTTTAGTAACGTAAGTGTTATCATGAATATTTATAGAAAATTGGCGGTAAATATTAGAAAGGATCACAGTCATACAACTGGAACTACCCACACACACACATACTTGTAGCTCTATAAAAGAACTCGCAAAACCGATCTTCACCACTTACGTCAATCAGTTAGTTGTTTATGCAGGTATTTATGTTTTCTGTGTTAAAGATTAAACCATATTTTAGATTATTAAACATTTTTCGTGTAATTAGGTGTATAGTTAAACTTGTGTGTGTGTGTGTGTGCTTTTAAATATTTTTGTGCGTATATATATATATATATATATATATATATATATATATATATATATATATATATATATATATATATATATATATATATATATATATAGTTATCGGCTTTAATATTATATATAGGTAAAACTTGTGTGTGTAGACTTAGTAAACATTTTTGTGCTTGTGCTGGTGTGTGTGTGTGCGTGTAACAAAACTTTTTAAAACTATTTTCCGGCTTTGTGTTTGAATAATAATAATAATAATGGCTTTCACCATTGTACGGGACTTTAGCAAATCAAACCAAAAGTATAGAATGCAACAGCACTGCATCGAATTCAGGCTAAATGCCCTTGATGCTGCTGTTCAGGAGCCTGAACAGTGGCTTAAACAGGGCTTGCGGGGCATTTACGAGCATATAGTCGAGAGTTTGGATGTCGAAAGCAAGGTAGGGTTGACGTTTACGGCGGATGGGCTAGACACAGACTTCCACATACCCTCCAAACCGGTGGCAAGTTTGAAATTTGACGATCTGTGGAAGCTGTTGGACTCTCTGTACCAGAGCAAAAAGGAAGCTGTAGCGGGGGATACATTTAAAATTATTACCACAAGCTTCCGGCCGTACAGAGGGTCTGGTCGACAACACTCGCCCTACATGACCTTCCAAGAGGAGTGTGCGAAGAAAAAGGGTGTTATTACGATCAAAAACAAGGACAACCTCTGCCTTGTTAGAGCTCTCGTTGTTGCCCTGGCATATGTTATGAATGCCCCGTATATAAAACAAGTACGACAAAATATAAGGAAAAGGCAGGACCAGGAAGCGATGGAGTTAATGCAAAAGGCTGGTGTTGATATTCCTGCTAATGGTGCCGGTGTCGAGCAAATTCAACAGTTTCAACAGCATCTTAAAGATTGCAAAATTACCGTCTATGAGTACGGGTCTAGAGGAAGAGATGTATTGTATGAAGGACCCGATGCCAAGTACAAGCTGAATTTGCTGCACCATAGGAATCATTTTAATGTCATCACCAGCCTTACATCAGCTTTCTGTTGTCATTATTTTTGTCAACGCTGCCACGTACCATATGAAAGTAAAGACAAGCATAGGTGTCTAGGCCAGTGTCCATGTTGCCGACAAGAACCACCGTGTGAGAAGGTTGTGAATGAAATTTTGTGCTCAGATTGCAATCGTAAGTTCAGGGGTCAGAGCTGCTTTGACCAACACAAGGCCTCATCTTCGACGCAGGGAAAGACCTTGTGCGAGCGTGTCCGAAGATGCAGTGATTGCTTAAAAACAATTAAAGCAGACAGAACACACATATGTGGGGAGATCTTTTGTAATATCTGTAAAAAGCACCAACCTTCAACACACCAATGCTACATCCAGGTGGACACTGGTAAGCCAAAGATAGATAACACCTTGTTTGTCTTTTACGATTTTGAGACCAGGCAAGATGAAGAGAATGCCCGTGGCGAACACGTACACAAGCCTGTTCTGTGTGTTTACCAGCAACGATGCAGTGACTGTTTTGAGCTGGGCAGTGAGGTGCCTACATGCCAAAAGTGTGGAGTGAGAAGACAGGTTATAACAGCTGATGACGTCATTCAACCGTTTCTGCAACAGCTATTCATCAGCAGCAAGAAATTTAAAAGTGTCATTGTCTTAGCTCACAACGGCCAGGCGTATGATCACCAGTTTATTCTACGTCATGCACTGGAACAAATGACCGGTCTTAAGCCCGAGGTTATTATGCGTGGAAGTAAGATACTTCTACTTTTGATTGATCGAATCAAGTTCCTTGACAGCTTAAGCTATTTTTCTTTGAAATTAGCCTCCCTTCCTAAAGCTTTCGGCCTGAGTGAGTTGAAGAAAGGGTATTTTCCGCATCTGTTCAACACTCTTGCAAATCGTAATTATGTTGGTCCATTGCCCCACATGAGGTTTTACAGCCCCGATGCTATGAAAGAAGCCGACCGAACAGCATTCCTCAAGTGGTACGAGGAGAATAAACATAAGGAGTTCGACATGCAGAAGGAAATGGTTGAATATTGTATTAGTGACGTGGAAATATTAACCCAGGCCTGCCTTACATTTCACAAGATGGTTATGGAACAGGGTAACGTGTCACCGTTTACCGAAGCCATAACCATACCTGGGGCTTGTAACAAGCTGTTCCGTCGAAATTTCCTAAAACCTCAAACCATAGGCATTATTCCGAAGAACGGCTATAGGAACAGAGACAAACAATCAAAGATAGCCACACAATGGCTCATCCACGAGGAAGAAAGAAGAGGTGTAGACATCAGACACTCTGCCAAACAACGGGAAGCAGTCGTTGATGGTGTTAAAGTTGATGGCTATTGCGAGCAAACTGGAGAAGTGTTCGAGTTTCACGGTTGCTATTTCCACGGTTGTCCCAAGTGTTTCACCACCACCAACAGAGAGGACCCCCTACACGAAGATCCAACAGACACCTTGAACGCTCGCTACGAACGTACTGTGAGGGAAACAGAACGGCTTCGCCAGCGAGGTTACACAGTCTGTGAAATGTGGGAACATGAGTTTAGACAGCTGTTGGAAAACGACCAAGTGCTCGAACACAGACTGAATAGCCATCCTTTGTTAACATACCTGCCACTTAATCCTCGGGACGCCTTCTTCGGTGGTAGAACAGGTTGTGTAAAGAGTTATTACAAGGTGAAACCAGGAGAGAAAATACGCTATGTTGATGTTTGCAGTCTCTACCCTTGGGTTTGTAAATATGGGAAGTTTCCCATGGGACACCCCACAGTACACACAGCCTGTTCTAATATAGATAACGTGAATGGACTCATTAAATGCACCATCTTACCACCGCAAGACTTATATCACCCTGTGTTGCCGGTAAAAATGCACAATAAATTGATGTTTGCCTTGTGCAGAACGTGTGCCAAAGAGATGAACAAGGGTGAGTGTTGTCATTCGGAAGAAGAACGGGCCTTCACTGGGACTTGGGTGGTTGATGAGGTTCGAAAGGCTCTCGACAAGGGCTACAAGTTGGTGGAAATACAAGAGGTTTGGGAGTATACCATAACCCAATAGGATAGGTCATTAAACAGTGGTGGTCTTTTTGCTGAAATGATGAATAAATTTATTAAAATAAAGCAGGAAGCATCAGGTTGGCCTTCAGACTGTTCCACCAACGAGACCAAAGAGACCTACGTCGAGGCTTTTCTTGAGAATGAAGGTGTCCAGTTGGAGTTTGCAGCCATCACCAACAACCCCGGTTTGAGGTCGCTAGCTAAACTGATTCTGAACAGTTTTTGGTACGTTTATATGTTTGTTTCATGTGTGTGTGTGTGTGTGTGTGTTTTTATTGTTTTTTTTTCTATTGTTTCAGGGGCAAATTCGGACAGCGAGAGAACCAGACCAGAATGGATATAGTGAGACAACCATCTGAATTTTATAAACTAGAAAACAACCCGGCCGTCAACGTAAAGCACGTGACAATAATTAATGAAGATGTGTTGCTGGTTAGTTGGGAGTATAAGGATGAAGCCGCCGGCAGCACAGCCACTGTTAATGTAGCCATTGCTGCCTATGTCACAGCCCAAGCCAGACTGAAGTTATATTCATATTTGGAAAAGTTGGGTGACAGAGTGCTGTATTATGACACTGACTCTGTCATTTACGTGTCCAGAGAGGGCGAATGGGACATTCCAACAGGTTCCAGCTTGGGTGAAATGACTGATGAGTTGGCTGCTTATGGAGCGGGCAGCTATATTATGGAATTTGTGTCGGCGGGGCCTAAAAATTATAGTTTTACCATGTACTCTCCCACAACCGGAGAGACACAGAAAGTGTGCAAAGTAAAAGGGTTTGCTCTCAACTATAAAGCATCACAACACATTAATACCGGGGTTATGAAACAGATGGTTGAGAACTCTAGTGCGGAACCGGTCGTTGTTCAGTTTGATCAGATACGGAGGACACAAACACACGAGCTGGTAACCAGATCGGAAACCAAAGTGTACAAACCGTGTTTGACGAAGCGTAAGTTCAACAACGATGGCAGTTTCGACTCTACTCCTTTTGGTTTTAAAAGACTCAAACAGAGTGACTAAGTGTGTGTGTGTGTGTGTGTGTGTATGTGTGTGTGTGTGTGTGTAGTTTAGGTTAAATCTTGTATATATTTTTCTTGTATATCTATAGCTCTAGGTTAATGAATTAGTGTGTTTGTGTGTGTGTGTGTGTGTGTGTGTGTGTGTGTGTGTGTGTGTGTGTGTGTGTGTGTGTGTGTGTGTGTGATTAGTTTTAGCTTTTATCTCGGTTTTACACAAGACATACACGTTGAGTGTGTTTCGTAATATTTCCATAGGTTACTGTGTTTTAGGTTAAAATGGTAGGGGGTATCTAAAATATGTTAGTTTTAAGTTTTTCCTGGCTAATTTTAGTAAGAGGGGTGTACTTTTGTTTTGTAGCTTTCTGTCTACAAGATACATGTTTGAGTATTTTTCTTTGTTAAGATTAAAACTGTCTTGAAAACTAAGTATTACTATTTTCTCAAAATAGCTTATTAGGGTTATTCTTGTTAGCTGTATTTCAGTTCAAAAAGCATATTTTTGTTTATATTAAAACTGTCTTGAAAACTAAGTATTACTATTTTCTCAAAATAGCTTATTATGTGTTATTCTTGTTAGTTGTATTTCAGTTCAAAAAGACATATTTTTTGTTTAGATTAAAAATGTCTTGAAAACTAAGTATTACTATTTTCTCAAAATAACTTATTATGTGTTATTCTTGTTAGCTGTATTTCAATTCAAAAAGACATATTTTTGTTTAGATTAAAACTATCGTTAAAACTAAGTATTACTATTTGCTCAAAATAGTTTATTAAGTGTTTATTAGGGTTAGTGTTTTTATCTGAATTTCGGCTTTTCTGGCTATATTTAACAGACAGTGTATTTGTTGTAGCTTTCTGTCTACAAGATATATTTTTTATAATATAGTATTATTGTTATTATCTCAAAATAACTTATTAAGTGTTTACTAAGGTTGTTTGTTTTTAATCTAAGTTCAGTGTAAAAAAAAAGACATATTTTTTGTATAACAGATTAAGACTGTCTTGGAAATAAGTATTGTAATTTTCTCAAAAGTAGCTTATTAAGTGTTTATTACTTTTGTATTTTAAAGAGAGAGTTTACTATTTTTAAAAAATGTTTGATTAAGCTTTTTTTCACTAGAATATCAGTACCAAATAAAAATGCTTTTTATATTGAATTTTGTCTTTATTTAAATATAACTCCTTGTATATGGTAGTTGTTTGTAAACACATAAATGTTTTACTGACCCTGGCGTTAGAATGATTAAACGAAATCGAAAGTAATTTAAAATGAATTTATATTACATGTTACAAAACGTTTCTAGAAACTTGACAATAGAAATTTAAAAATAATACGGGTTTCTTTAATGATCTCCTTGATTGTGTTGTGGCTTCAGGACTGCACAAGTTGTTAGACTGTCTGAAAAATGAAACAAGTTTTAGTCTATAACCATTGAAACGAAAACAAAAAAATTCTGTTGACTGTGTAAAGACAAAGATGAGACTACTTGATATTATGTTGCCATATGACCTTTCATGCTGTAAGCCAGAAAAAAATGCAAAACAGTAACAGAAAAGAGACCTGTCAAAAATATTTGATGCTAAGAAAAACAAGTAGACAAAGGCAGATTTCTATATCTAAAACTGAGGTAGAGCTGAAACAAAGAAAAGGTTACAAACATGCAGTTAAAAACAAACCCTTTACAAATTAAATAACAAAAGGTTTCACAACAAAAATCTATTTTACTCTTAATACAAACAATAAAAGCATACACCAGAATTAAATACATGCTAAAAATAATACGACCACCAAGTAGTAAAACAAATACAGAATATTACCTTACAGTGAAGATACCTTCAATACCCTCTAATACTGTACTAATCTGTAAGTTTGTGTATCAGATTATACGTGAGTAACAAACGTTTGGGTTTACACTGAAAAAGTATTACAAAAAAATCAAACAACATTATTTTTAAAACGTTTATTATATATATATATATATATATATATATATATATATATATATATATATATATATATATATATATATATATATATATATATATATATATATATATATAGGTGTACCGTTCACTTTGAGTCCAAAAACTTATATTTAACGTTCAGTTTGGGTCCACAGCGGTTAGTTTGGGTGGTCCGGGCTCAAAGTGCCTTATATGTTTACCGTTCCCTTTGAGTCCACCTACCCCTGATTTCTTCCCCCTCCACACTTTAAGATTAAAGCAGTGTTGCAGAGTGAAATAAATCAAATAATGTAGTATTCTTAAGCGAGGAAATCTATATACCACGTATTTAACACTGACGTTTCCAGGTACACTTGACATTTTATTTTTACTTTGACAAATTGTTTTTGTTAGGGCAAAGAATTTTTTATATTTATTATATCGCCGTTTTCTTATCTAAGTATAGCATTTTTCCCTGTTGAACAAACTAAATTAAAAGCATTCGCTAAAACACACATATGATTAATATAGATTTGGCAAAACGGTGTCCAATATAAAGTGTGTATATTTTGCAAGGAGACCACCAACGATATACTTTGATTTCAAAATTTCCACGAAAACACTTAAATAATTTGACCAAATATATTTTGCATAAAAATTTGCTGAAAAAGTACATAAAATTTGATGTACCTAATCTTAAAAATTGGAAAAAAAGGAAAATGTACAAAGTTTTTTTTCACTTTTCACGAAAGTTTGAACGAGTGGTAGTAAAGAAAAACTTTAAATGTTATCGAAAAACAGGTCCGATTTTCCTGAAAAACGAACCTTTTTAAGTTATTTACACACTTGCCAAGATATAAATATCCACAAAAAGCTTGTTTGCAAAAATTTTAAAAAACATTCACCTGAAAATTCGCATATAACCTCTTTCACAAAAATTCGCTTTTTTTCAAAAATTGTCTTTAGTAGGTCTGTTACACCAAAATTATATTTTTTCCAAAATTTGCTAAAGTGTGTGTGTGTGTGTTTTGTTTCTTTAACGTCGGGCTATTTCCGCGACTATGGCCAATCACCGACACCAGGGAGCAGTTTCACCTGACTATCCTGGAAATTTTGCCGAACCCCTGCCTTTCTGTAAGAAGGGTAGGGATCTTTACCGTGCCCAACATCTCATGGACACGGGACCGACGGCTTTACTCCCCCTCCGAAGGGTGGAACGTGCAGACATTCAACTTGCTCAAATACAATTTCCTAAAGAATTTTGTTCACAAATTTATTTATTTTTCTCAATAATTCATAAAACACTTACTATTTATTACCAATATTTCACACACAAAGAATGTACAGAATTAGTTTTACGGAAACAAAAAATATATCCGAAAACTGACCTAATATGTAATTGACATTGAAAAAAAGGAAAAAAGAAAATATAAAGTTATTTTTTTTTAACTTTTCTTGGAACACTGAGCCAGTGGAAATAAGGAAAATATAAGCGGAAAATACCCATATATTCATGTCACAAGCTCTCAGAAACAGGAACGTAATTAAATCTCTCACTTTGAAGTTTCATTTCACATCGTTTTTCTACTATACACCATTTATTCAAAGTATGTTACAAACTTTTATATAAAAATAAAAAATATATCTAAATTTTCACCACGTATTTACAGAAAATTTTTTAAAAAATAAAAAAAATAATTAAAAACAAAATATTAAATTACTGAACTCATTTGCTTGATAAGATTGTGTTTTGATATATCGGTATTTTCTATACATATTCATTAATTTTTCCTGATCAAATTTTACTCTAAAGGTGTTTCAGATGTACAAAAAGCAATCATAACTGTCGAATAAAAAATGTTAAATGCCAGATCTGCAAGGATATTTTAATGTGTGACTCAGGATAGATATAGTTAGTTAACTAGCTTAGGAAAAACAACCAGTTGTCAAAGCAGTTTGCATGACTGGACAGCCTGTGGGTGTCCTGTACGGCAGGTTTTCTTACAGACCGCCTGTACATTCGTTGCATTTGAGCGCGACCGTGGCTTATCAGACTAGTCATGGATGGTGGAAGTGTTACTCTAAAAGAAAATATATCTAATAGGCAAACTTTAAAAAAAATCCGACATCAAAATAGGCACTAGAAAGCGAAAACTAACTGGATTACAGGTTTATTTCAAAAGATGAAGATTAATTTAAATGAAACATTAGATGCGCTACCTACTTATCTCTTTGAAGTCGGTGCCGAGCCAATTAGGCAGTAGGTAGATAGGGTGGTCCACTCCCGCCACATCGCAAGGTTCTCCACGCACGCGACCGAGTGCGTGGGCGTGGGTTAGTTTTTGATCATTAACAACAGATTTAGGAATTTCGTTAGAATTATAATCCGCTATTAATTAAGCTCTTTATAGCTTTAAGTATTATTGTATTTCGGGATGGCCAGCGGCTTCAAACAGATAAGTAGGTAGCGCATATAATTATATTTCATTTAAACTATTTTTTACCTTTTGAATTAAACCTCTAATCTAGCTATTATTCGCTTTCTAGTACCAATTTTGAAGTCAGTTTATCTTTTTTAGTTTGTTTATTTTTCTGTTCTCGTATTTACGTATTTACGTACGCAGTGAGTACTGTGTTAGAAAACTGCTATAATATAATCGGTGGTCATACACAAAAAATATTTTTTGGGGATTTTCTTCGATTTTCCTAAGATCTCATCATCAGAACCTGACTTGGTGCAATTGGAAGGACCTTAGAAGTATACCCTTTCAAACAAACAAAAATTTCTTCAGATTGGTCAACAATTATTGACAAAAATATTGGTGAACATACATAATTTTTTTTTTGAGGATTTTCCTCGATTTCCCGTCATGAGATTCCCTTCAAGCAAACAAAAAATTATTTTAAATTGGTCCACAATTGACAAAAATATTGGTGAACATACATAAAAAAATATTTTTTGAGGATTTCCCTCGATTTCCCCGAGATCCCATCATCAGATTCTGACTTCGTGAAAATGGGACCACCTCAGCAGTATACCCTTTCAAACGTTTTTTTAATTGGTCCACAATTGACGAAGATATTGGTAAACATACATAAAAAATGATTTTTGAGGATTTTCCTCGATTTCCTTTAGATCCCATCACAGATCCTGATTTGGTGGGTAGTTATACCCTTTCAAACAAAAACAGATTTGTTTTAATTGGTCCGCAATTAACAAAAATATCGGTGAACACATACATAAAAAATATTTTGAAGTCCGTTAAAAAGCTAAATCTTGATGTAATCGGGACACATGATATCAATTGTTGTTACTTTTGGATCTTCTAAATGTTCCCTGTCCAAAATGTGTAATAAATTTTTAATTAAATTAGGAAGTCAATACAGCAATGAGATGATAGAAATTCAAGCTGTGGAAATAGCAGAAAGATGTCTCGATAATGTGCGTGTGCCCTCGGATCAAGAACTGCCTGTAAAGGGCCTCAATTACAACACACAGCACTCTCCATTCAAATATACAATATTCTAAGCCTGTCTCTTAAGTCCAATTAGATGAGGATCGCAGACTCATGGAGGGTTCTAGCTCCGTGGATCTCCAAAAAATATTAGACTGGGGAAGTAGATATCTTGTACAATTCAACCCCACCAAAACTAAGTCTTGCTTTCTTTCTCACAAGAGATACACCAGCTCTAGACCCATCACAATGAACAACCAAGTTATTCAAGGTAATGAGTCCTTTTCTCTTGTTGGCATTTCTGTGGATCGAAATCTTAATTGACACCAACATGTCACATCAATTGCAGAAGCGGCTGCTAAGAAATTAGGTTTCCTCTTCCGGGCTTGCAAATACTTTTCACCAGCTAATCTCTATACCTTATATACTTCACAAATAAGGCCAAACCTTGAATACTGCTCCCACATCTGGGGTGCCGCTGCCGCTTCTACACTCGCTATACTGGACTCCATTCAAAAGAGAGCTATACGTCTCATCGGTGACCCTACCCTCACCCAAAGACTGCCATCCCTTGCCCACCGACGTGCCGTTGGCGACCGCTCTCTCTTTTATAGATATCTGCACGGGCACTGCTCAGAGGAGCTTTCCTTCATAGTTCCCACACCTGCTGCCCCCAACAGATCTACCAGGGGAACAGAGCGAATCCACCCTTTTACTGTCCAGGTCACCAGACATAGAACATCTTGTTATGCCCGCTCTTTTGTCCCGAGGACTTCCAAGTTGTGGAATTCCTTGCCGGCACATGTTTTTCCTTCTCCTCCGAACCTCCAAACCTTCAAGTCCAGAATTAACAAGCTGCCTCTTTCCTCCTTGTCAACACCCACGGTACGATAGTATTTAGGCTGTAAGCCCTCGTGATGTGTTGTTGAAATTAAAAAAAAAAGTGTATGAGTCTGTGGAATACAGCCTCTATCAGGAATCAATCTTAGATCATATAATTACTGGCGAATTGTATCCAGAGATAATTTACGTATTTTGATTCCTTAACGCGTTCATACACTGGTTTGTTGGACTTTACATGTCACGCAAATCTGGCAACAGTGTTACAATACCAGAAGTAGAGTAATTTCTGGGAACTGGGACTTATAAGTACGAAACAAACAGAAGCAGGTAATTTTTGTGAACAAAGAAAACCAGTTTATAAAAATCAATATTGTATTTAACTGTGAGAGATATGATGCAGTTTAAACATTGGACAATAATTTAAGAATATGTCTCTCTAACTATACTGACACTATAGAGTTCAGACATTAACAAAGAAATTATTACAAGCAACTGAAAAACTCCTTAAATATGATGAAGTCATTCCTGAATATAAAAAAAACAATTATGGAAAAAATGTAAACAATATTAAAAACGACCTTCCAGAATTTTTTCATCTTCCAGCCGTTTATGGAAAGAACAAAAAAAACAACAAAAACAACAACCTGTCGTATTTGATGGTAGTGCCGGTGTTCGGCTTACGAGGGTCACGGGTCATTGCACCATGCATTAAACCCTGGTGAAAATATGGTTTTTGACCTAATTCTGATGTTATTGAACTATTTGCCAGTGCAATTACCTATAGCAGATAACGAAGAAAGGCTTTCTTACAGATCGCTTTAGCTGAAAAGGAGAGGGCTAATCAGATTTCCTTATTACTACTAAGCGAAGGTTGGAACCTGTGATGAGCACTTATAAGCACACTTGGAGAAACCCAATCACCACAACACATCTTCGATCGTTTCGCTAAGAACTTTAGCTTCATCAGAGGATGAAAAAATACTAAACTAAGTTTCTGCTACAACATATATTTATATAAATTCTTAGGTAGACGAACGACACCGAAGGTAAAATTTTAGTCGAAAGATGCGCTTCGACTAAAATCTTACCTTCGGTTTCGTTCGTCTACCTAACAATGTATATAAATATAGGTTGTAGCAGAAAATTAGTTTAGAATTTTTTCATCCACTGATGAAGCTAACGTTGTTAGCGAAACGATTGTTATGTCTTTAAAATATGTGTTGTGGTGATTGGGTTTCTCCAAGTGTGCTTACATAGTTTGTTATGTAAAATGAACCATGTTACATTTGGAGTACATCCGTTTTAACAAGCAGCAGTTATAAGAAAACATTCTAATGTTGTAAAAAACAATTAAATAAATGTTTTCATTGTAAAAATTAATACTATAAAACTGTAAAGAAGTTACACAGGAAAGCTGTTGATATATTAGCGACGACGAATATGAATTTAAGAAAATGGACAACAAATAACAGTAAATTGCAACCGTAATTTAGCAAATATCTTCAACATTGTGACATGTACGACACATGGTCGCCATCTTGGTGCGGATCCGGGTAATATGTTGTCACGGCAGCTGCAATTAACACAAAATGTTATAAATAGAGGCTGTGTACAACCAACCAACAATTTTTGTAAATTGTCAACCCTGGCCCATTTTCCTCGCTAATACTGGGACAATGTATGTAAGGCTATATGTATACTCACCAAAATTAGAAACGCTGACCGGTTTGGCTCTAACTAGATCCCGTCATTGCGCTATACAAATTACAGCGAGAACACACCTATAAAGTAATACGGCTAAGGCAGCCAGCCTCCTAGAACATTGTGAGATGTACGACAGGGTCGCCATCTCGGTGCGGAACCAGGTAGTATGTTGTCACGACAGCTCCAATTAACACAAATCTTATATAAATAGAGACTGTGTACAACTAACCAACATTTTTGTAAATTGTCAGCCCTGGCCCATTTTCTTCACTAATACCATGACAATGTATGCAAGGCTAGATATATTTTCACCATAATTAGAAACGCAGACCGCTTTCGCTCTAATCAGAGCTCATCAGTATGCTATACGAATTACAGCGAGAACACACCTATAAAGTAATACGGCTAAGGCAGCCAGCCTCCTAGAACATTGTGAGATGTACGACAGGGTCGCCATCTCGGTGCGAAACCAGGTAGTATGTTGTCACGACAGCTCCAATTAACACAAATCTTATATAAATAGAGACTGTGTACAACTAACCAACATTTTTGTAAATTGTCAGCCCTGGCCCATTTTCTTCACTAATACCGGGCCAATGTATGCAAGGCTAGATATATTTTCACCATAATTAGAAACGCAGACCGCTTTCGCTCTAATCAGAGCTCATCAGTATGCTATACGAATTACAGCGAGAACACACCTATAAAGTAATACGGCTAAGGCAGCCAGCCTCCTAGAACATTGTGAGATGTACGACAGGGTCGCCATCTCGGTGTGGAACTAGGTAGTATGTTGCCACGACAGCTCCAATTAACACATAATTTTATAAATAAAGAATGTGTACAATCAACCAACAATTTTTGTGAATTGTGAGATCTGACCCATTTTCTTCCCTAATACCATGACAATGTATGTGAGGCTAGATATATTCTCACCATAATTAGAAACGCAGACCGGTTTCGCTCTAATTAGAGCTCATCAGTATGATATACGGATTACAGCGAGAATATATCTATAAAGTAATACGGCTAAGGCAGCCAGCTTCCTAGAACATTGTAATATGTACGACCGGGTCGCCATCTCGGTGCGGAACTAGGTAGTATGTTGTCACGACAGCTCCAATTAACAGAAAATGTTATAAATAGACTGTGTACAACCAACTAAAAAATTTTGTAAATTGTCCGCCCTGGCCCATTTTCTTCCCTAATACTGGGACAATGTACTACTTGGTTCAGCACCTAGATGGCGTCGATATAGAATCTAGACCTGTCATTTCTGGTTCCTTTTAGAAATATAATTCCAGAGCGTCTGCTAATATTAACACACTCTACAAGTTGCCTGTGACCATAGAGGTAATACATTGAAATGTAATATGCTCTACGAGTGCATAAACTTAACCCTCATAGAGAAGGATGTAACAGTACCCTTTGATCCAAGACCCAAATGGCTCTTTAAATTATCAACTTTATAAACAACTCTCAAGTCATTATTTTTGAATATTTCCTCTAACCCTTTTGTAACAGAAAGGAAGTACAGAAAACTGTATAACCTATATTAAAAATATCAACAAGCTGATACCACAAACTCTATGTCAAAATTTGCGTTCAAGAAATTATAATATTATATTCTCTTTTTGTGAAAATCAATTGTGAAGTGTAGTGATGTGAATATCAACTAACAAGTATACCCATTTCTTATATCCTTTTTGTTAACTGCAGTGGCGTAACTATAGGGTGGTAGGGCTGGCAAAATGCCATGGGCCCCCGACCCGACGGTGCCCCACCAATTTAGTAAAAATTATAAATTTTACATAAGTACATATTTAAAATCAATTAAAGTTAGACACAACTAAAGACCATAAACCAATTCGAATCAATTATTAAGATTTAAACGTGTTCATAAGAATATGATGTCGATCAAGTTTAGAACGCATCCATTGGTTGTTTCATTTTTTGTCGCGGTACTTTGGTGGCGCGGAGGACCTAGTAATGCTCTGGGAATTCCCGCATTTTGTTAACTAAGCAAGTACTTTTTTCGTGGCGCTGGCGGGCTAGCGACGCACGATGTTAGGATAATCCAGGATTTCCATTTTTTTAAGTACGGAGGGCTCTACTACGCATTCTTTGTTTGATTATTATGACAATTGGTCATTTGTATCTTTGATTTTTCGTAGTTTTTGTTTTATCCAATCTCCAAATATACTAGTAGAGGCAAAGTTAAGTTAATTTTGAAAGTTAGATATCAACAATTCAACATGTCTAGTTCTAGAAAAGATCTAAGTGGGAGCGAAGAACGAAAGAGGAAGAAAAAATAAAAAGTTACCTAAAATTAGTCAGTACTTTAAGAATGATGACTTTATTGATAAAAAGGCGAGTGAACAGTCCTCCGAAAGTGAAGAATTGGACGTAACAAAAAGTAACAGTATAGCAGATGCAGCACCCGACACCAGTGTATATCCAGATCCTGAACAACCACAACAAGCTACAAGCAAAAATCAAAATGAATCATATTTTAGTGTGAACAATATTGCATCTTCACCATCTATTATTACTGATAAGGGTAATTTTACAGAACAAAATGATCAAGTGAAACGGTTCGTTATCGAAAACGGGCATTGTAAACCTACAGCTCCTCTCTTAAAAGACAGTGACAATAGATCTTTCCTAGAAAAAAACATTACTATATTGTTTCCTACTCTAGCGTGAAACTTGAATGTACATGTATATCCTATTCCTTAACACTTCAGAAGGCGTGTTGTGAATCATGTTGGTTATTCGCCATCTAAAAAAAAAATACAAAATGTTTGGATGGAACTGACTATGACGACTAAAAACATATTGTAGACGCCATAGAAAGACAAGAGACATCGAAAATTTACCTGGATTTTTGTCTTACGTATCAACAATGGCGGCTAGATGGAACACTAGATGAAGAGCAAGAGTCCATGATCAAGAAAGAAAAATCTTTTTGGCTCCAAGTACTCTCTAGACTCCCTGATGTTAATCTGACACTTTCAACGTGTGCACAGAGAAAAGGCAGATAGCAATGATACAAGTTCTCGAGGAAACTTTTTGAGTATTGTTAAGTTATTAGCAAAGTACGATCCAATTTTACAAGAATAAACCAAAGGGCCAGATAAAATACTTATGTCAAAAAATAAAAAATGAGCTCATTTCTGTTCTGGTTCTAAAAATAGAAAATGCACTCATAAATGAAATAAATGCCGCACCATTTTGCTCTATCATATTCCTCTAAATAAGTATCGAGGACAAGGATATGATGGTGCTAACACACTGAAAGGCACTTATGGTGGAGTTCAAAAACTCATAAAAGATATTGAGCCAAATGCGGAATATGTTTACTGTGCTGCTCATAACTTAAATCTGGTACTTAATAATGCAGTAAGACAAGAATTGATTTACAACATTTTTTTGAGACAGTTCAACAAATGTATAATTTTTTGGGGCATAGTATCAAAAGATGGAATATCTTATCAAATTTTATATCTGATAAAGAAAGGGAGTCTTCAACTTCGATAACATTAAAAGCATTGAACCGTACTAGATGGGTAGGATATTATGATGCTATTTTTGCTTTAAAAGTTCGGATTGTTCAAGTCCAAAAAGCCCTAACGAAAACAATTCTGTTAAATTGCAAATCAGATGAAAGAAATGAAGCTATTTCATTCAAGAAGATCGAGAATCACAATTTTATTATGTTGTTGGTTTTCCATTGCAGAATTCTACAAACAACCGGTGCAGCCTCTAAAGCACTTCAGTCTAGAGCCACCGATTTTTTAAATGCCTTAAAACGTTTAAAAATTGTCTCGAAGAATTGGTAAGGTATCGACATGAATTTGAAAATTTAAAAAAGGAAGCAAATAGTGTAGCAGAGAAATGGTCCATCAACCCTGAATTTTTTAAAACTCGTCAGAGGAAGACGAACTTTGCGAAGATGAGCGTCTCCAAGACCCGGAAAGTTTGCTGAAAGTGAACATATTTTATCGAGTATTAGACATCAATCAACTGAAATTCCGTTTCCTTCCAATGGATGAAATTGTTTCCAATTTCAGTGTTTTGCAGCCTGCCACTTTGCAAAATTTAGATGACACTGTACTATTAAAAAAAGCTCCAGAATTTGTTGATATATATAAAAAAGACATATTTAAATCATTTTCCAGGGAAATTCTCTTTTCGGTCTAACTTCAGAGACGAAATAGAAAATTCTTCGTGTATTAGAGAACTTGCTGATTTATTATTAATAAAGAATCATTTTATGTCGTGCAGCTTTCCTGAAGTATGTACTGCATTAATGATGTTTGTTGCAACTCCTATGACTACAGCTAGTGCTGAAAGATCATTTTCGAAACTAAAATTAATAAAAACATATTTAAGAAACTCTATGGGACAAGACAGGCTACGTAACTTGGCTATTCTGTCTATTGAAAATTCTATGGCCCAATCTTTAAACTTTGATGATGTTATTAATACTTTTGCGGAACACAAAGCTTGGAGAAAAGAATTTTATTAATAAATATATTGTTAATACAAAATTGTTATTTCATTAAAATTATATAATACCTATGCTTTTGAAAATAAGATTTATTAGATATTTAACTATTTAACTAAAATGCACACAATATTAGTAATACTGTTGAGTAACTAGTTAAGTGATTTATTAAAATTAAATTACAACGTGACGATTATTAGTGAGTATAGTTACGCCACTGGCTAACTCTGTAGTTATTTACAGTAGTGTTTATGTATTTACTTAACTGTCAGTTATTTTATATACAATTTTTTAATTTATGTTTCAAATTCAATTTTATATATATTTACTATATAGGTTGAGGAAATAGAAATAATTCAGTCTTTTATGAGAATAAGTAACAATTTTTAAAACTTCAAAATGACCTCTCTAAATTGTAAAAAAATTCTCCGAAAATTTACTAAAAACTGATAACGGAAAGTTTGATATAAGTGTAATTTGCACAAAAAGTTAACCTGTAGCACAGAACTTCGAAACCTATTGGCCGATTTCACCAGGCGCCAACAGTTCAATAGCTGTGTAATGTGTACGTTCACCAGTCCCTTTGAGTTTCTGATAACACTCTCTGCTGCTCTCGAGACCCCCAGCATTTTTAAGAAAGCTGATTTGGCAGCTAACTTTTTCGACAAAAAAATAATTTAAAAAATTTGTTAGGTTACACAAAAGACAAGGATAAAGTCACTGAAATGTCAAGTATCTATGTAATCTTAAATAGGTTGGGCAAACAAAAAGAACCATTGAAAGCATATTTAAGGAACATTTAGGACAACTGAGATACGGTAGTATAGACAAGTCATGCGTGGTTCAACATATTTGGGATAGTAATCACCACATAGATGAAGAAAACCTGAAGCATATCAAAAATGTTAGACAACCGATGCAATTAGACGCCTATGAGAGTATTTATAGCTCTAAAGCCACAAACAGTAAAATTTTCCCGAACCAAGCACCGCCACTGATAAATAGTCCGGTGTTCGCAATGCCTCTTTGATATAAAACGTATTCCAAGACTTGGTTAGGAACAGTTATAACGGTATTTTAAAGCGACTTCCGGTAATTGAAATATAAACGCAGAAAGCTGCCTCAATTCTCTCATCTCTAAGGAATCGGTCTTTTACCTAACACGTAATATAAATACAATTATTTGTAGTAGTTAAGTAGTTTAGCATTTTCTATCCTCTGATGACGCTAATTTTGTTAGTGAAACGATAATTAGGTCTTTAAAAGATGCGTTGTGGTGAATTCGATTTCTCAAAGTGTGCTGATCGGTGATCATCACAGGTCCAGATAAATCCCAGCCGGAAAAATTCCGACTATTTCCGATCGCATCATAGACTTACATAACACCAGATGGCACGCGGCTTGGTATTATAAGGGCGAGTCGAGAGGACATTTAAATGGTATATTTAATTATACCTATTAACAGCAATGTAAGGGACTATTTTTGGGGTAAATAGGCAATGCGATATTAAATGCTATAAGACATAGTTAACAGTGCCTTTCAAAAATGATGTTTACATGTGTTTTGTTTAATTCATGTACATAGGGCCTGATACTATGATGGTAAAAGCGTAAATTTAAATTATTATAAAAGATTGTACATTTCTAGGCTTGTTATATCATTGCGAAACATTTTTTAATCAAACTATGGGCGGTGAAAGCTGGCGCCAGACACAAGACGTCAGGGGCAAAAATTTACACAGAGCAGAGTGTTTTTAAAAATGAACTCGCCCGATACTGCTGCAATAGGAGATGTCTAGAAAAAAATTCTTGTCGTTTGTGAAGTCAGCCGCCAATTGCTGGGGGTGGGGATTTTTCACGTTACATTATCTGTAAAAACCAACTCGTCCAATACTGTTGTTGAAATAGAACATAACACCTTTCGAAGTAATTTTTCTTGCTATGCACCTGTTGGGTGTAAAATCTGCCGCAAAAAGTTCGAGGGGGAAATTGTCACACTACAGTGTCTTTAAAAACTAGGCAATCTGATACTGTAGAAGCAGGAGACAAGATTTTCTAAACAAATTTTTCTTGCTATTCACTCGTTGGAGGTGAAATCTGACGCCGAAGGTTGGTGGCGAAAATTTTCACACTACAAGTGTTTTTGAAAATCACGTCATCTGATACTCTAGAAACAGCAAATAACATTTTCCTGCAACATTTTTCTTGCTATGCAATCGTTGGCCGTAAAATCTGCCGCCGAAAGTTCAGGGCGGAAATTTTCATACCACAGTGTTTTTAAAAACCATGTCATCTGATCCCGTAGTAACATAATATAACATTTTGGTGAAACATTTTTCTTGCTATGCACTCGTTGGCGGTGAAATCTGCTGCTGAAAATTGGGGGCGAATTTTTTTTCACCACAGCCTGGAAATTTTTGTCCCCAACCATCGGAGGCAGATTTCTTGCCAATAGTGTGGTAATTTCCGCCCACAACTTTCGGCTGCATATTTCACCGCCAACGAATGCATAGCAAGAAAAATTTCCCCTGATAATGTTATCTCCTGTTCCTACAGTATCAGATAACCTGGTTTTTTAAAACACCGTGGTGTGAAAATTTCCGCCCCGAACATTCGGCGGCAGATTTCACTGTCAACGAGTGCTTAGCAAGAAACATTTCTTTCGAAAATGTTATTTCCTGTTTCTGCAGCATTAGCTGACGTAGTTTTTAAAATTCAATTTTAAGCGGGACTCCTCATTTACTGCCTTCGGGAAAATATAGATAGCCAGAAAGTTCTAGCAGGCAGGAGTTAATTTACAGTCACAGATCTCAGGGCTAGGAAATATTCATAACCTGTTTGGAAAAAACTGTCAAATTGTTAATAGAGTTTTGTGAAAATTACATAGACTAATTAATAGAAATAGTAAAAAAAATGTCATATCATACGAATAATTTTAATGTCTCGATGATCATCTCACTTTAAGCCTTTATTAATACAGAGATATTGGGAAACTCTTTTTATTTACATAGGAGATACAAATTTATACCACAAACAATAAAAAGAGACGTGAGATCATTTACCGTCGTGCCCGTGCAGTCAATTTTCAACCTTGGTGCTGAAACCATAAGTCATTTGTAGTTTGGGTTAGTCAATGGTCGGTCATTAAACAACCTTTAACAATGACATTTACTCAATGCTTAGAAATACAAGCAAATTTTATAGCATAGTTTTTATTTTACATAAATCTACAAAAAAAATCGACAGATTTTCTTGAAATATCCACCGATACATTAAATACCCAACTACCAATGTATGTGTGTTTTTTTGTTTCTTTAAGATCGGTTTATTTCCGCGACTACTGCCAATCATCGACGGCAGGGGGCAGTTTCACCTTACTATCCTGGAAATTTAGCCGAACCCCTGCCTTTCTGTAAGGAGGGTAACATCGCATCGACGCGGAACATACGGCTTTACGCCCCATCCGAAAAGCGAACGTGCAGACATTCAACTTGCTCAAATACAATGCCACAACCTCGTTTGATGTTAATTTTACAGTAGGTATATGTTGAAACAGTGAAAGGGAAACCTTGGGAATCGAACCCAGTGCCCTTCGGAATAACTACCAATAAAAGTTCATTGTGGTTAGTAAAATTACAATAGTGATAGGCAATACCGTTATTTTTCGATATCAGTCGTGACTTCAGACTTTTTAATATCAGTGACTAAACAGCGTGATCATAGTCACACATGAATATGGATGTTAATAACAAATACCTAAAACGTATAATAGCATATACCTACATTGCTGTGATTATATTGTTTGTACACTAAATATTGTAGATCTAAGAGCAAAATAAAGTAATATCTAAACCTACCAAAAGCGCAAAATATAAAACTAAAATACATTTCAAGCAGCAATTTTTCCATATTAGTCAAAGCAATTTTCGTGAAATAGAATAAGTAAATAAAAAACTTTAAAATTGTTTATTGGCTTATTATTTTCTGAGAATTCTATCTCAACAGATATGGCACGGACTGTATACGAGTTATTTTTTGAGGTAAGTTAAACTGAAATATTAATTCCACGTATTTTGATTTTGTGAAAACCAGTTGCACAGAGTCGTGCACATACTATAGAGCACAATATTCTCAGAATGTTCTCACAATGTGGCAACATTCTTTTTTTAGAATATTTGTTTGGAAATGTTCTAATAACATTTATGGAATTTCCAACTGCATCATGAATATTCTGAGTACATTCATTCAATCACATTTTAAGAAATTTCTTCTACTATATACTGAGAATATTTGAATAGATCATTATTCAGAATATTCACCCAGACTGTGCTTGAGATGCCCTTATATTATATAACTTTAAAATTTAATGAAAGAGATATATGATGATTACGATATAGTGGTGAGAATTATAATAGTAACTATTTTGCATGTTAGACTCTGTTACCTGTTCTAAAACACTTCCGAAAATTGCATATTTATGCACCTCCCTTCTTTAGGCATAGAGCGCATGTCCATGCTGAACGGAAGATGGCCGATAGCCGATAGTCCGATTATCGGACCGGCCGATAGACGTAAATGTAAATTAATGTCAACATGAATGTTGTGAGGTCAATGTTGTATAGGGTTATATTGTAATAGAATTACTTAAAAATAATAATGTGCCGTGAGCACGGAGAATAGTGTGTAATTGCAAACATAGATACTGAGTGCAGAAGCAACTAAAACATAGGTTCAAGCACAGGTTATCAAAAGCTAAAACGCACGCAGTAAAGAAACATGTTTTAAAGCATCTCTCGTAGTTGACACCGACAAAGGTTTCGCCAATTTTACTTCAGATTGGATCATCTTACGAGTTAGTTACACATACATTCTATAATATATAATTAAAGAATTGTGTTGTTCAATAGTAAGTCATGCAATATAAACCACCACCACCGTTTGATGTGGATGGACTAAAACTTGGGTCTAAATGAAAATAAAAGTTTAATGTAGTTCTAAAACCTTCAGGAAAACACAATTCAAATGATGATATGAAAATATCCCTACTTTTACATATTATAAGTGAAGCGGGATTAGATATCTTTAATACTTTTCTAGCAGATAAGACAAATAAGCTGAAAGATGTTCTCGGTTGTTTTGATGAAGCCAAAGACAAATATTACTATGGACACGTTAAAATTGCATAACTTCTATCAAAAAGAAAACGAGACCATTTACTCTTTTGTAACACAACTTATGAAGCAACCTGATAGTTATGGATATATCTCTATAATTATACAAATCCACATCCAGATTGAACGATCAAATATAAATTAATTCTGGGCCTTTACGACAAGCAAGTACAACAAAGGATTATTAGGGAAACTGATATTACACTATCAAAAGTGAAATAATACTGCAAATTTATAGAATTGTCTAAGCAACATCTCAGGCTTTTTATTCCCATGGAATAAGTTAATGCTGTGAGAAGTATCACTATAAAGTGCAGAAAATGTGGACCTGAACATATTGCAGGAGGATGCGTTGTGTACAATAAAGCTTTCGAAATCAAAATCAAGTTCGTGAGAGCAGAGCAGAGAGCAACCTCCAAAGGAAATTGTCAAAAGGTCTGATCGATGACTTTCAGTTTTGTTTTTCGTAACTGCAAATGAATGTGATTTTGTAACATATTCTGTCCAATTTAGTTGTATCCTATAAAGGTATAAGTACTATTATGTAATGCAATTCTATTAGTACCACACTGAAAGCCTGTAGGATCGATAGTCTAGCCAAATTTCAAGTTATTTCAGTGAGGCAACCTCGAATATTCATCTCGGAAACTTTACATTTGGTTATTAAATTTTCTGGGAACTCAAAGAACTGTATCTTTATTTATTTTATTCTTATGTTATTGAAGTTTTAATTGTTTTATTATTATTTTATTCACAAACATTTCTTTGCATTTGTTATCAGTACATACTTAATGTGAATAAATATGCAATACTCGAATTATTGACTTATTAAGTATCTGAACGTGAGTTTACATTTGTGTGTAGCCACTGGGATGATGGTAACCTACACAAGGGTGAGTGATTGTTAAATTCTAACATATATTGCGAGTTGGGCTTATACGAAAATATATACAAGGCCAGCTACATTGAGGAAAATTAGTAAACTTTGAAGATCCATAAAATATTTCATAGCTTTGCATTTCCTTAATTTCTGCCATTCAAAAAATGTACACGGAGTATTTCGCATTGGAACCGACACAGGACAGGGGCATCTAGATAAACCTAAAATATGGTAATTTAACGCAAATTACCCCTATTCTAAGTTACACCCCTGAGAAATTATAGGCCTTCAAAATGGGGTTTCTAATTTCGAAAAAAAAATCAATATCTGCGAAATACTTTTAGAAAAATCACATTTGGTATACATTTTGAGTATACGAAGAGCATTAATCGATGGCAAGTAGAGTTCAATTGATGAATTTGAAAGGGTTGAATAGGCTGAACCTCATAAATGCATATAACTTGTCAAAGCTGCGTAAAGTCATCATATTTTAGGTTCCTCTAATACATGCCCCTGCTCTGTGTCGGTTCTTATGCGAAACACCCTGTATATCTTTTAAAAAAGCAATGAGGATGTGTATGATGAATTTGAGAAGATTTATTGAATTGTTCCTGGGACATTTTCAGAACATACTGGGAGCTCCTAAGAATATTATAAATAAGAGCCTTATTAGTATGACAGAATCCGCCCAATTGTCATGTTCTATGAATATATGTTTATCCTGTGAGAATGTTCTGGGGATGTTTGAATATTCTATCGAAACATTCCTGATATATTCTCAGAATGTGTCTGTGCTGTCTGGAATACGTTCTGTGAAGATAAGCACATAATCCTTGATTATAACTATTAGGCAGTTTATGTAGTCGTTTGTCATGTCTGTAATATAATATAAGACTATCAACGTACTGAACACCCAGTATTATACCAAATAAAAAGTAGTTTACATATGACCTACATATATTGCTTTTGACGTTCTTCTTAACAGGTATGCGGTCAAAGTTTTTTTCTCTTTGCTTAACAATTTTCTTGTTTTTCGACGGATAATGAAATATTGTTATATAATGTTAAATGTCATTCACAAATATGGAAAAATCACCCTTGTAAAAGTATTGACCCAAGTTACTGCAGTATGTGCTACTGGATAATAAAAACAGAGTTTCAAATTCACAATATTTGTGCATATTAAAGGCACGTGGTACGTTAAATAATTTTGAGGAATTATCATTTGGAATCATTCCATGGGCTATGATATAAATCTTTTACAAAACAAAAATCAACGTTGTAATCTATAAATGTTAGACACATGCAGTGCCTACTTCAGGTACACGTTTTCAATACAAATTAGCATAGATCGTCCAATTACATCGTACAGAAAAACGATAAACTTGGAAAATGAATGAGTTCATTGAAGAAAAATAGATAAATAGGAGTGTACGTGTAATCAAAGAAGATGACAAGATTTATTTATATCTCACACATACAGTGTGATGATAAAGTTTGGAACGCAATTAATAAATGCGTTATTTCATTTTTTCGAGAAAAACGCTCTGACAGGTTAATTTTATCTTTTGAGTTGCCAGCTTATAACGTAAAAATTATATTTATGGCGTCACCTATTTCTGAATGATGACCTCATCATACGTTTTTTTAAATGACAACCATACTTTTTTCTGTTTTTCCATAAACTTGCTTACTACCTAAATGATGATGAAAAAATTGGTACCTGACTTTTTTTTTAAATTGCATTATTTACTTTACCGGTCTGCGTTTCTAATTATGGTGAGAATACATCTAGCCTTATATACATTTTCCCAGAATTAGGAAATAAATGCGCCAGGGCTGACAATTTACAAAAATTGTTGGTTGGTTGTACAGTATCTATTTATAATATTTTGTATTCATTGGAGCTGTCGTGACAACATACTACCTGGTTCCGCACCAAGATAACGACCCTGTCGTACATCTTACAATGTACGTTGCCATGCACCTATTTGACAGGTGAAACAAAAAGTAAAGTCAAAATCAATTTCTAACAACACTCGTTGTGATAATTTATTAATTATTTTCTGTTGTCAGTATTTAGTTATTTGAGTTTTACGGCAGTATATGGATTTGGAATTCTGTGAAGAAAGACAATATTGTTAAATCGTGAATTAATTACAATTATTACCTGCCGTTTAAATTAATTAATAGTCTTATTGGTGAAAGTGTAAAAGTGATAGAAGTGTACAATTCTAATTCGAATTAACAAAAATGGCACGTTTAGCTGAAAGGGAAAGAATAGACATATTAATGATAATTGCATGTGGCGACAGTCTTGGAGGACATCAGGTAGCATACGAGTTATTTAACGAACATCCTAATATGCCACCAACTGCAAGATCTACAGTAAGTAAATTGGTCGCCAAATCCCAAAGTCAACGTCATGGCAAAGTGAATGTGGATGGGAATAATCGGACGGCATTTCATAGGACTTTACTTTCTTCAAGGAAATCTTACAGCAGCACGTTACCTAAATTTCTTGTGATTTGATTTAGCGTCCACTCTGGCAATAATTTTTCCAACTAGTCACGAGACAGATGTGCCCCATCAAGATATATGTTTTCATCAAGACGGGGCCCCTCCTCATTTTGGTATAGACGTGCGTCAATATCTAGATGCCACATTTCCTGAAAGATTGATAGAACGTCGAGGAGCAATTGAGTGGCTGCCACGTTCCCCAGACTTGAATCCGTTAATTTTATTTTCTATGGCGTTATTTAAAATGGAAAGTTTATTTCAACAGACCAAATAACTTAGATGAGCTACAGCAAAGAATTCGCGCGAAGTGGAGCAAATTAGTACCGACATTTTTTAACGCACTGTACAATGTGTTTACACTCGTATAGGTCAATGCCAAATTGTAGGTGGGGCACAATTTGAACATTTGCGCAAAATTTTGTTTGTTTTCCTTCGTTAATTTTTATTTTTTAAAGTAAACAATGCAATTTTCCAAATAAATTATTATGTCGAGTACCAACTTTTTTTTCATCATCATTTAATTAGTAAGCAGTTCCGTGAAAAAAGGGCAAAAAACTATGGTTGTCACTAAAAAAAACTAGTGGTGACGTCACCATTCAGAAATAGGCGACGTCATAAATCTAATTTTTACGTCATAAGTTGGCGATTGAAAACATAAAATTGAGCCATCTAAGCGTTTTTCTTGAAAAAAATTAAATAACCCATTTATGAATTATGTTTCAGACTTTATCATAACACTGTATATCTTTATTGTTGAATTTATACACTCGCAATCATCACTAAGACCAATTTTACTAACCACGGAAAAATGTTGACGTAGAATTAATCAAATAGATGTTACTATTAACCATCGCTTATTATTAAATGCCTATCTAACAATAAAAGGTATTTTACGTAATATATGTACAATTATTCAACATATCCGTCATATACTAATAATATATTGAAATGGCTAAATGGCAACATTGCATACTCCCCTTATTTCGCTTTGGATCCAAAGTGACCAGGAAACATATACAAAGGTAGAGGGAATTAGAGGACCCAATGTGCACAGTACACATAGATATATATATATATATATATATATATATATATATATATATATATATATATATATATATATATATATATTATTTGTGTTATTGGGGTTGGTGATGTCACAGACTGAAACAAAAGAAATGAAACATAAATTCCTGTATCCAAACGAGGGACAATGGATATTACCTTTCTGTCTCGAGATCTACAAGACGTAGATCTCGAGAATAGCACCACCTACAGGTTGGGGCGGGGGTTGAAACTTCAACCCCACACCCCAAGGGGATATATACCCCACCCACACAAGGGTGGAGTACAGTTGTGGAGGGGGCAGCTCCCCCTCGCCTGCTATGTATATCGCTATTATTGGCTAAAATAAAAACAATCTTTTATAAAGTAAAAGAAACAATTTAAATTTACTTACGGCATTTGCCACAAACAACCCATTAATAATTGAAAATATTTCAGCTAGAACAAACAAAAACTTTATTAATAATTTCACTCAAAACACAGAGACTGAACATACTTTCCATTATGTGTGCTTCTTGTTAACTGAAAGTCGAAACCCGTAGAGATGCTTTTTAAACTAAAGTATCACTCATGGTATGTATGTCAAAAAAAAACTGCAAACCGATAAAAATGCCTTTGTCTTCGACTAGAAATACAAGTTGACCCTCGAAAAATGTTATATATATAATTGTTTATTGCCTGGTTTGAAACAAAAAAACACGCTAAGGAATTTGAAGACAACGATGCTGTTTTTATTACCAAATTAAAAAGTGTATCTGCATTTTATAGGTGAGAGAAAAATGTTATATATATAATTGTTTATTGCCTGGTTTGAAACAAAAAAAAAACACGCTAAGGAATTTGAAGACAACGATGCTGTTTTTATTACCAAATTAAAAAGTGTATCTGCATTTTATAGGTGATAGGTTTCGTGATTCATTACCTTGCCTAAAATCAACCTTGAGTTATCAGAGCTGTTTGTTTGATAACAGAATGTATGTAGGTAGATGAAAAATCAGGAAAAGCGGTTTTTAAGACCGGATCTTTCAACCTACGCTTTCAAACCTGATTGGTGGAACCCTTATATATATATATATATATATATATATAATATATATATATATATATATATATATATATATATATATATATATATATATATACGTCCTTATCAAAGCTCTACCCCACAGTATAAAATCAGAAACAACAACAACAATGGCTTTGTCATCATCATCATCATCAGTGATAGCTGAGTTAAACCGCGATGGTCTTTGTGAAGCGTCACCTGTAATTAAAGCGGCAGACTTGTTGTTAAACACCGCATATAACATATTAGGGGGTGAAAATGTGAAAACCCGCTATGGTTATCGAATGTTGATGAAATTGGAAAACGGGGTGGTATTTCTACCGAGACGGATGTTACCAACTGACGCTCGAATCATCTTTTTTGAGTCTGGGGATGCTCAAGCGATATATGAAGGAGAAAAACAATTAAAAAATGGTATGTATACTAGTACATTTCAATTTCAAGACAAACGAACCAACACCATTTCCGAATTGTAATATACCAGACTAATCAAACGTATACAGAGTAGTTTATTTCAAAGTTAAGGTGATAAACTATCAACATCAGCCTATGAGGGGGTTTTCATCGTAAACTACCAACCATATGTACTTTAGAAAACAACAACAGCAGCAGTAGCAGTAAACAAGTATGAACCATGGTATGAAGTGTTTTATTTGCCGTAAGGACTGTACTCACAAGGAGCCTGTGTTAAAGCATAAACAAATTATTTCTCATAGAGTATTATAACTTTTGATTTACCTGTAGTTTAGTGTATAATCTTGGTCTTTAGGAACGAGCATTTTTGTGTTTTCAACGTCGTCATAAACTACACTTGGAACATTCGAAGGTACTTCTTAAATACCTTTTTCTGTATAAGAAAATTCAATTGCGTCCTCATTTTCTTGTAGAGGGTGATATACACGAACTACTTTTGTGTGAACCCTGTATCGATTTACTGTTACAAAAATTTTTATAATGGAGCAGTTAAACCATATCACTTTTATCAGCAAGGAATTAAAACCACAGTTAAAAACACCAATTGATCAACTAATCCTGGACAGCGTGTTGGCTGATATGGGGTGGTTTGAAAATCATGACCGGTTTTGCTGCTTACGTGGGCCTTTTGCCTCTTATATATGTGGTACTGCTCCGATTTTTTTTTTACAACATTCTCGTACTTATATCTGGGGATTTTATGCAAGAATGTTTCCAGTTACCTAGTATTATTGATCCTTTTCGTACTAAGAATACTTTTATGTTTTACCGTAATTTTCCAGATGAGAACAGACTTGTGTGGTATAGTTATAGGTTTTTGCCTGAACTGCTTATTCATAAAGAACTTTTTATACTCAAAATATTTCAATACTATAAATATGATTTATATAATCGTTTTGTTTTTTATAAAGCAGAAAAGACTAAAAAACTTCTTTTTGTTCAAAACCCAGTCAGTGTTTTCGATTTTTGGCAACCTTATAAACCGCAAACCTTACAATCATTATGTATGGGCTCGTTATCTCGGCAAATCTAGAGTATTACTTTTCAGTTGTGTTTATAGTAAAAACTGTTGTATTTTAGTCTAGTGTTTCTTAAGCTGTTGTTTGTACTAAGTAATATTGTATAAACTGTACTTTTGTGTAAAAATAAAAATTGTAACAAACAATATAAACTCCACAGTATAGTGGAAAACTGTAACAATATGTCAAAGTATAGTGTTAAATAAACCCCTTCATAGTCTAACTTGTGTTTTTTTAAATAAAACCTATAAATGTGTAAGGTAAACACCTCTTTACAAAAAACATAAAAACATATACACATACGTATGTCTCAATTCCTTTAAACTGTGTTAACCTAGAACGGTGTACCACTCTGTATGTATTAATGCAATACATATTATTACTGTGTGTGTATTAATGAGAACGTGTTTTCAGATTTTAAATTAAAGTAACGTGTTGTGAGACGCTAGAGGCAACTGGAAGCAAATTGGATAGTATTTATCGATGAAACCGTTTTACTAGCGTTTTTATATTTACAAATAGTTCGCGAGCCCCGATGCTTGGCGCTCTGTATATACAGGGAGTGTTTAGACAGTTATGAACAAAAATTTGTTTCGAATCCTTTGCTGTAATCATCTGTTT
Organism: Tillus elongatus; assembly: GCA_964006375.1. NCBI lineage: Eukaryota > Metazoa > Arthropoda > Insecta > Coleoptera > Cleridae > Tillus > Tillus elongatus. The sequence continues at coordinate 105,294 of OZ023271.1, forward strand.
TACTTGGTATGTGTCGTTCTCTTATTTCATCAACTATAGCATATAAAAAACATAGCGTGTACGTGTTTGTTATAAGCAACTGATATCGATATATCAATCCTTGGTCTGTCTGTTTCATGTGTGTCTGCAAATACGTTGTTTCTTATGGGAAAACGTGTCAAACACAAATACTGTACTGATGTCATCCTTTCGGTTATGTCTGTATTCTAGACAAGCTCAAACACGAATAATGGTGGCTAACAAACGGGCTGATGTTTACATACTTGGAATAACAGATAGATGATGTCATACTTCTAACGACTGTATTCTAGACAAGTCCGAACAAGTCTACTGGGGAACTAACAAACGGCAGGTGTTTACATACTTGGAATCAAATAAAAGTATTTTGTTAAAATTAATGTGTTTTTATTTTGTAATACAATTAAAAAGTATGTCTTAAAGCAACAACATCCTGAACAAACTTATCTTGTGGTACATCGGCTATATGTATGTTGTTTCTATGTGCTGTAAGGTATTTCACTTCAGTCATGTTTCTGTTAAAGAGATTTACTGCATTTGGATCGTACAGCATGTTTAGAATCACTTTGGCATTTGGGTGTTTATTTTTAAAGTTCCTCACACAGCTCTTGGGAAACTTTTCTTTTGTGTTCGTACGGCATGATATGGATAGGTGGCGCCTGTCTCATTTCTTGCAAGTAAACCAAACACACTTATTTTTCTCCGTTTACTTGGTTTTGGGGCTGTATCTTCAAGGTGTTCTGTGACTTTATCATTTGTTTCTCGCACAAGCTGTACCTCATCATTTATACCCGGTAATTTCACTTTACTAACCTCTGGCTTGTCCTTTGATTTCTGATCAAATTCGTTTAGGAAAAAAAAATCAAAACATAATTCGATTACACTTATCATAGAACTGAATGGATATCCAGCAAGTCAAATTTAACAGCAAATCTTTACACACATATGTACCAGATATCAAATTGTTTTCAGCATCTGTTCCATCAAACTCCACCAAGTAAGTAGCTGTTGTTGGCATTACTTGAGTTGTTGCTTCCGTTTTTAAGGGGCCAGTAGTCCGGCTCCCTGGCGATAACTCTAAGTGGGCTCCCTAGGTTGAAACACTTGTCATGTCATTATGCTGAAACCCCAACTGTTCCCTCAGACGATTGTTGAAATAGGCAATCAACTCTTTGGTTTTCTTATTTTTCATCCAATGAGACATTTTTTTATTACTAGTTTTACACAGTTTAGTTGCATTAAAATAACCAGTGTTCTTATCGATAATAAGTTGAAAGTCTCCAAATAAACCATACCAGAAGTTGTCTTTAATTTGCTGGTAACACACATCACTTAATGTAGCCATTTTGAAACAGATTTGGGTTAGAGCAACCAGAAGCACGTCTTTTCTCAACAACAACTGACTTGTGAATATGCTTAAGAGTGTCTGTGTGTAGCCTATTTATACATGTTGCCCACAGTAACCGTTTTAAACTGTATTTGTTTTTACATAAACCTTACTAATTGTGTGTGTGTGTGTGTGTGTGTGTGTGTGTGTGTGTGTGTGTGTGTGTGTGTGTGTGTGTGTGTGTGTGTGTGTGTGTGTGTGTGTGTCTGCAAATACGTTGTTTCTTATGGGAAACCGTGTCAAACGCAAATACTGTGATGATGTCATCCTTTCGGTTATGTCTGTATTCTAGACAAGCTCAAACACGAATAATGGGGTGATTCAACAGATATAACACAAGATAACATTCACCAAGGTCATCAACTGACACGTTGTTTACCTCTAAGAGGGCCTCTCTCTTGCGTATATTAAACAGATACACAGACAAGCTCAAACAGGATCAAGGTTAACAACTGTAAAACGTTGTTTATCCTTTGTAAGGCCTCTCTCTCTTACATCAGTTTGGTTCCTCAATACAAGAGAGAGACACTTGTTCAGTATGTGTTAAGCTGTGAAACAAGGATGACGTCTCTTGCTGTATGTAAGTACACTCTTATTATTATGTCTGTTTGCATTCAAATAACAAATACAAACATAACCTTACTAAACAATCAGATGATTGGTAATCAACATGTATACGAACACCTAACCTCATATGTAAACAACAACTGGCTTTGTTTTATATATATACAACTGTGAACAAACTTTTATCGTGTGCGTCTGTGGAGCTATTGGTTTAGCGATAGTATATATCTGAGAAAGCTGTCTATGGCCGATTCGAGGTTCGTGGGTTCAAATCTAATTTCAGGCGAATGCTTTTCTTTCAAATACACATGCATCTGTCACTCTAAGCAAATACTTCGAGCTGTCATGACGTGTGTTATATCCTTTCAAACAGCATGTACAAGCTCCAACAATGGCAATCAGTTGTCTGTCTGTTTGTATCCTGAACACAGAAGACACCCCTGTTCAGTAGTGTGTGTTAAGCTGTGAAACAAGGATGACGTCTCTTGTTGTATGTAAGTACACTCTTGTATTATGTCTGTTTGCATTCAAATAACAAATACAAACATAACCTCAACAAACAATCATGACTGGTAATTAACATGTATACGAACATAACCTTAATAAACAAATACAAACATAACCTTAATAAACAAATACAAACATAACCTTAATAAACAATCAGATAGCACATTGACGACATAACAAATACAAACATAACTTTAATAAACAATTAGATAACTGGTAATCAACACGTGTGTGAACATAACCTGAATAAACAATCAGCTGATTGGTAATAAGCATGCTTCTGTCATACAACACATACATGACCTTAATAAACAATCAAACAGCTGGTATTCGACAAACACACATGGAGACCTAACCCGACTTGTAGATATCTATGGACCATCATGACAGGTCAGACATAAGACAGTTCTATAGAAACCTAACCTGGGGCTGTGTAGCTATCTATGGACATGTCAGACATCTTGGAACATCTGACGTCATCTGACATAAGACAGTTAATACCTAACCCGAGTTGCGGCTATCTATGACAGGTCAGCCATCTTGGAACATCTGACGTCATCAGACAGTTCCATAGAGACCCGGGTTGCGGCTGTCTATGACAGGTCAGCCATCTTGGAACGCTTGTGACGTCATCTGACATTTGACAGGTCAGATTTGACATCTGACAGGTCTGACGGCTGACAGCTGTCAGGTAAGGTGACATTGACACCTGTCAAAACTGACAGCTGACGTTGACAGCTGTCAGGTCAGGTGACATTGACACCTGTCAAATCTGACATGTCAGCTGTCAACTGTCACAGGTCAGCGCATGCGCATGACGTCATCGCGCATGCGCAGAAAAAAGTAGAGGGGGTGAGCCCAGGTGGCTCCCTATCTACTGTAACTGAAGATTTATCCCACTTTGTCACCACATATCTGGGAACGCAAGGCAGTCCTTTAGCTGCCTTTATTTTACTATTTGAATCTGGTACACTCTGGGACATATTTTTTTACACTGTCCAAACCCCGTTCACTTCATATTCGCCTTTCTTAGTTTTAACTTGATCTCAATAAGTATCGTCATTCTATTATCTCCAATCGGGTCTAGATACTCCCTCTAAAAGCTGCAGCAAATATGCCTCATTTTCATGGGAAACTAGACCTTATCATATTATGAAAAGCTGAAGTGCCTGTTTTTACCTTTGCGGAACACGGTTCTTTTTAGGAAATCTATTCAAATTTGACTTGCACGGTCAGGTGCAGGGAACTACGCGAAATGATACCATTAAGAAAATGTTCCCCCCAATTCAATCTGTCAAATAGAGAAGCTTCAAAATTTTAGTGAAAAGAAAATTTAAAACTACACAGTATTTTCATTAACTAAATAATATGGAAATTGCTGAACAAAAAATCTGATAATAGTGTAACAAAACTGGACGTGTTAGCCACTGAGAGAACTATACTGGTGAGGAGTGAGAACAAATTACAATTATACTGTCAAATCTGACAGTTTTTAAACACTACTTTCGACGAAAACATTGTTTCAGATACTATGCTTTAAAATTGTGCATTTAATACAGCCACAAGCTTAAGCTTATTTGTATTGTACCTTGTAAAATTTACCAGAAGAAAATAAATAAATAAAAAATAAAATGAAAATGTCTACTAATTGAGGAACGGACAGTTTGAGACAATCCACAAAACAAAGCGACCAATTTTATCATATCCGTCCAATTTGGAGGTAATATTTTTTAAATTTAAGCTTGTTCATTATATTATGTACTTCATGCAATCTCTAAATTATCAAGTGTAGGTGGCAGTAGTGTGGTGAGATATACTTAAACGATGCCTGTTTCTGGTAAGTTGCTTCTCACGTTGAACCATATTTAAAGTTGTTTAAATCCAGACCCTTCTGCTCCAGTTTCGGAGCAATTTTAAGAGAGCTTAAGAAATATAGTAAAGACCTCAACGTGTCCGAAGTATGGAAAGGGATAACTTAGGGTTACTGTACTTTGATTCCTGGCTCTCGAAGTCCTGTGACATACATGCGTTAGCTTATAATTATTGATAGATATGTTACGGTGCGAGAGACCGGGCACCATTACTGGAAGGTTAATTGAAAACGCCAAAATTTGTAATTAATATATATTTGTAAAGTGTTTATTATATTTTCGTGTCTATTATTCCCCAAGATTTAAGAGGGCATGTTGTTCAATATGTTTGTTAAAAACTGCTAATACTATCAACCCCACAGATCTGCATGCGAAACTAACGAGGGAATGCTCACAGATGCTGAGACTTATGCTGCATACATGGGAAAAAACTGCAATTATGCTGGAGAATTAGAACTAAGCGCAGTCGATACTAAATAGTCCCTCTACATTCGTTTTTGCCAAACTCGAGTGTTTATTACTCCCCAAGATCTAAGAGAGCACGTTGTTCAATATATTGTTGAAAACTGGAAATCATATCAACCCCACAGTTCTGCATGCAAAACTAACGAGGGAATGCTCACAGATGCTGAGAGTTAAGCTGCATACATGGGGAAAAACTGCGCTAATGCTGGAGAATTAGAACTAAGTGCCGCCACTACTAAATACTCCCTCTACATTCGTGTTGACCAGAGCGTTCGTGGAAGTCTCGTGGCAAATTATGGAAATCCGGAAAACAGTAAGGTAAACGTTCTGTTTACTGGAAGTATAAGTAGCGGATACTATGATGCTCTAAAGCAGGAGATTCACAGAGTAAGAAACAAAAGACGTCACGCAAACGCGCAAGATACGAAAAGGAGGATAATGCCCCAGAAGAGAAACGTCTTAAATGTATAATCTCCTAAATTACTGCGAACAAAGTCTGATATTTATTTTTTTGTTTTTTATAGAATAATAATTTATTTCCCGATAAGATACAATTTGGTTTTTACAAAGAAATAACAATATTAACTTTAAGAATTGTTCCACATTTGTAAATTTTCCCTCTCTTTTTTTTACCCAATCTGCAAACAATAGAGTAAGCAACAAAGTCAGAGACGGATATCGGGTAAATTTTAGTAAACATAGCAAACAAAAGGAAATTACCACCATATCCACCCATACACAGACAGCCTTGGTGTTATTTTTTTTTTACTTCTACTGGTAGTACATTGGCATAATAAAGTTTGGCATAATAAAGCTGTAGTACCTCTGTCCCACTGTTGTCTGTACTGTAGGAACCTTCATATGCTGTCTCTTTTAATTTAAATTTTATTTTTAAAAAATGTTGGGAAATTTAGTTGCCTTGCTCCTGTTGGGATATTTGTTTTGCTTTTGCTGGGTCACCCATTGTTATAATTGAAATCAGCCATACACATATCTATCATATAATAATAAAAGTAGAGAGATAATGTCTGTTCTGGAACGACCTTGAAGAGGAGGAGGCATTTTCAAGGTCAAGGCCAGCGATATATTTTCCCACGGCCAGGTGTATTTTTTAAGATCAAGGCCAGATATGTTTCCGCACGGTCACGGCCAGGTGTATTTTTAAGGTCAAGGCAAGATGTATTTTCCCACGGTCACGGCTAGAGGTATTTTTTAAGCTCAAGGCCAGATGTGTTTCTGCACGGTCGCGGCCAGCGATATTTTTTTTTTAAGGTCAAGGCCAACCACATTTTCATGGTCACAGACACATTCAAGTTTACAAATTTATCCTTGAAATTTGTATTATATATGTACAGGAGATATCTCAGGGAATTAATATTATTAGAATCCTCTATACGTGTTGTAAAGAATATTAGCGAGCGAGTTTTTAACATAAAAGAAAAGTAGTTTTTTTAAGTAGAGAGTTTTTAATTAGAGTGTTAAAATTTTTTTTTACAAAAAAAATGAACGATGTAAGCAGTACCACCCCAACCACCATTGAAGAAGTCTTAAGCCGTATACAAGACAATTTACGTAGTGAAATTCTATGTTCAAGAATCATAGAAGATATGCCAGACGATCAATGGGTTCAAGTTTGTATAAAATACAATCATCTAATGAAGATAATTAAAGCGTATAGAAGTGATCAAATTTGTAGTTGTCACTTTATAGAGCAACTAAGCCAGTCTACATTCCAGCATTTATTTTTTAATTATAAGGAGCATTTTACTAAGATGATTAGGAATTATCTTGCTGCTTGTGAAGAAAAAAGCGAAAATTAATTAAATATATATATATATATATATATATATATATATATATATATATATATATATATATATATATATATATATATATATATATATATATATATATATATATATATATATATTGGTTCCAAGATCTGTCATTATGTTTTTAAAGCACCATTTAGTCTGGATTATTTACCTCAAAATTTACAAGTGCAGACGAAATGGTTAATAAACCATCATCATTGTATTGATTGGAAATCAGGTTTTACACCAGTACACAATTTTGCTGAAATAATCAAACATCTTACAAGCGACACCAACGTCGTTTATGTGAAAGGAAAGGGGAAAGCTGATTATGTAAAAAAATATTCATCAGCACTCGTTTTGGAATTAGATGAACAACCCACACTTCAAGCATCTACACCTTCTTGCATTTATCATTTAAATAATCATTGCGTTTGCGCCCTTACTAATGTATACTTTTTATTTAACAATCATGTTATGAATTAAGTTTTGTATTGTAAAAAATAAAATGAGTAAAAAATAAAACTAGTTAAAATATATTGTTTTTTTATTTATTTATTTAAAGCGATGTATAGGAATACAATGTCTAATTACATTTCTTTTATTCTATAAATTTAAAATGGAACAAAATGCGTAAGTATGTGTTCAATTTCTCCATTTTGCACATAAGCTTTGTATGATAGAACAAAAAAACTCTTTTGTACACTTACCACTTAAATATATATATATATATATATATATATATATATATATATATATATATATATATATATATATATATATATATATATATATTGAAGAAAGTGCTAAATTATAATATAAAATTCATACATATCTATCTTCAGGATACTTAAATTTAAATGCTTCAGGCTATCTCTGTAGAATCTAGATATTACATGCATCTGCCTCAATACCATATAAAGAGTCCCATAATCACCTCCATAAATGGATATGAAGAAAAAAAACCTTAATTTGGACAAATACCCATATAAGAATTAAATGACTAATTATTCACATTGGATCGTGTAGACCTGCCTAATATGGCGGATTTTAAGTGGCAGATTATACCTATAATAAAGCGAGTTTTTAAGGTCTGATATAAGAATCCAATAAACTGCATCATTATAAATGCAGGCGAGTTTTTTAAATTACCATCATTTATGTATAGCTGCAGACTTGTATATAAGAAGCCGCATTGGCTGGTTGAGCAATTATTACCGGTCAGATAACCTTGGAAATATTTACCCACTTCTCGAAAGAACCTTGTGTGGCAGTATAGTTTTGAGTGAGCAACGACCAGTGCTTCCATGGTGAAATTGTTTTAAGTGGGCATATCTATATATTACGGTAAGTCTTATTTTAAGTTCTCTTAATTATCATTCGAGAAAAAAAGTGTGTATTTTTTAATTTCTAGTGAATTTATAGACCATTTCTCCAATGCGTTGTCGAATTTTCGTAAAAAAATCAATAAAGTTTAATATATCTATTATTATGCAAGATATGAAAAAAAATTGTATATATTAATTATAGGGATAAAAAAAGATGCCTTATGTTTTTTTTGTATTTTTTTTTTACATATGCCTTCAAAATATTATGCATGTTGTAAGAAAATAAATTCAGGATGCAGTAAGTGCATTATGGTAGCGAATTTTCATTAAATGCTTCAAATTTAAATAGGTCCATTTGCTATTAATTTATAAGGTTAATCAATAAACCATTTTTTCGGAAACACTTTATGTTTACTTTCAGATTTTTTGTACATTTTCAAACAATAAAGTTATTTTGACGAAACATAGCACATTGTTTTCAAAAAACGCATGTTTGTAAGAATATAAATTCGGGACGCAGTAAGTGCGTTATAGTAGCCAATTTTCATTAAATGCTTCAAATTTAAATAGCTCAATTTACTATTAATTTATAAGGTTAATCAATAAACCATTTTTTTTCGGGAATCACTACGTTTACATTCGGAATCTTTTTTGTATATTTTCAAACAATACAGTTATTTTGATGAAACATAGCACACTGTTTCTACTATATAGCTTATACTGGTAACCAAATTTAATGCCTGCTTTCTTAAAAACATATATTTAGCATTAAAGCAATTTAATGAAAATTCACTACCATTACACACTTGCTGCTTTTTTTATTATCTTTTTAATTTTTTTTTCTGTTTACATTATAATTTAAATATATATATATATATATATATATATATATATATATATATATATATATATATATATATATATATATATATATATCGAGGTGGGATACGAGGGAATCATTTTTACAAAAATATTTCCAGAAAATTCATTTGAAATAGACCCTCTCTCTAATGATTTGGCAGTAGTCTTACCTATAAAGTTTATCATTTAATGATATATAATTTGTGTCGAATTTTCATACAAAAATCAATAAAGTTTAATATATCCATTATTATATAAGATATGAAAAAAAAAATGCATACATTAGATGCAGGAATATTTGAGCTACATCTTAAAAAAAATATTTCTTCAATCACAGGCCCCCATAAATGATGCAAATTTTCTTGTTATAAAAAAAGATGCCTTATGTTTTTTGTATTTTTTTTGCATTTTCCTTCAAAATATTATGCATGTTGTAAGAAAATAAATTCGGGATGCAGTAAGTGCATTATGGTAGCGAATTTTCATTAAATGCTTCAAATTTAAATAGATCCATTTGCTATTAATTTATAAGGTTAATCAATAAACCATTTTTTCGGAAACACTTTATGTTTACTTTCGGATTTTTTTTTGTACATTTTCAAAAACTAAAGTTATTTTGATGAAACATAGCACATTGTTTCTACTATATAGGTTACGAGGGAATCATTTTTTACAAAAATATTTCCAGAAAATTCATTTGAAATAGACCCTCTCTCTGATGATTTGGCAGTATTCTTACCTATAAAGTTTATCATCCAATGATATATAATTTTTGTCAAATTTTCATACAAAAATCAATAAAGTTTAATATATCCATTATTATATAAGATATAAAAAAATTTGTATACATTAATTATAGGGTGTCTTGAGCTACATCTTAAAAAATATTTCTACAATCACAGGCTGGCCCATAAGTGAAAAAAAATTCTTTTATAATAGAACACGCCTTATGTTTTTGTATTTTTTGCATTTTCCTTCAAAATATTATGCATGTTATGGTAGCGAATTTTCATGAAATGTTTCAAATTTAAATAGCTCAATTTGCTATTAATTTATAAGGAAACAAAATTGTATACACTAATTGTAGGAATATTTGAGCTACATTTAAAAAAATTATTTCTACAATCATCATAAATGATACAAATTTTCTTTTATAATAGGAGATGCCTTATGTAATTGTATTTTTGCATTTTCCTTCGAAATATAATGCATGTTTGTAAGAAAATAAATTCGGGACGCAGTAAGTGCATTATGGTAGCGAATTTTCATTAAATGCTTCAAATTTAATTTATAAGGTTAACCAAGAAACCGGTTTTTTCAGGAACACCTAAAGTCATGATAGTTCAAAAAAAATGTGTGGGAAGGGGCACGAGGGGGGGATAGATGAAGCAAAAAAAATAGTTTTATACAGAAATAATGATGTGTGTGTGTGTGTGACAAAACAGCTTTGGTATGGCTTTAGACGAATCTATTAGCCACAGGTAAAAATAATGATGCTTCAGAGATTTTTTATTTTATTTCACGATTAGAATGCGATTAAAGAGGTATTTATTACAAGTATTTAAAACCGATAACTAAAATAAAACCACAAATATTTTTTGTGAAGCAATCATTTGCGCTATTTGTGAAATGTCATTTATAGATATAAAAGTAAGGGATCACTGTCAGTTAATGGGAAACTTTAGAGGTGCGACACGGCACCTACAACCTTAAGTTTAAAACCCCTTTGCAAATACCATTTTCCCATAACTTGAAAAAAAAAATATAATGCACATGTTTTTTGTAAAACAACTTGCTCTTCATCAAGGATTTTAAACATTTGAAAAAATAGCTTAGGAAATGGGAAGAAAGCGCATTCTTTTTACATTTTCTTCAAAATTTTTAATAAAGGGACATTTTTTTGTTGTTTCTAATAAAGATTGTTTCTATTGTAGAAAACAAGATGGCGAGCGATGATTAAACAATCCCACGTGGTGCCGCCGGATAACTCAAAGATATAATCACAAGTATTTAGTGAGTGATTTTGTTGACTTCGGAATCAGTTTATCAACATGAGTCTCACATGTACGACCTGTCAGAAAATCTTCACAAGAAAAGATAACCTTAAGCGACACAGGAGCACTGTTCATTGCGTCCAACCACTAACAAAACTCCCTGACAACGCCGCTGACACGGCGACAATTTCAAGCATTGCTGGACCAAGTGGAATCAGGAATGTTGCAGTATCACTGATAGATAGTTCTAACGCTGGACAGTCGATAGCAAATCAATCAACTGTGACAAGAAAGCGTCATCACACAGGTATCGACACGGCGCCAATTTCAAGCATTGCTGGACCAAGTGGAATTAGCAATGTCGCAGTTTCACCGACAGTGCCAGCAAAGCGTCGTCGTACAGCTATCGACATGGCGACAGATATTGCTAGACCCGAACCATCGGCAACAAATCAACGAGTTGCAACTATACGCTGCAGTGCCTGCGACTGTGAAGTTCCTGCCAACATGTATGCTGGACATATCAGGAGCACCAAGCATAAAGCTCAATTTTGGAAACCTTTAGCAGATGGTGTTCGTGTGTGTAGGAGCACATTTAAAGGGAGAATAGTGAGTTATCAAATTACTTCTGACTATGTAGGACTAAATATAATTGATTATATGAATAGTGTTAAAGATAAGTCTATTGATATGCTGAAAAAATGAACTTTATAAACTAACAGCATTTAAATGTAATTTTGAATTATTCGGATTATATATTTTACCCTCTCGTAATATAAGGGAAGTTAAATCTCATAACACATCTAATAAAGTAGTAACATCTTCATCTGATTTAGAAAATTTGTTTAATGATTTTGTAATTACAATAGACCAACGTGTTTCAGACTTCACAGAGAGAGATTCAGGCTGGGCGCTGGAAAAAATTTTATATTTGGAAATAAATATTAATAAGTATAATCCTTTAAGAGCTGCTTCATATTTGCCATTACCACGTGCAATCACATTAAAAAAAGCTATAATTAATATTAAAAATAATGATGTATATTGTTTTGCTTGGTCAGTAATAGCTGCTATTTACAAACCAACTGGCTCAGTTTCTTCACCAAGCTCCTATCCAAATTTTAACGATACCTGTATCGATTTTACTAATTTATCATTTCCTGTCGCATTAAAATCAATACCTGAATTTGAAAAAAAGAATAATATTTCTATTAACGTTTACGGCTTAGAGAAATTTTTTAAAAATAATGTCTATAAATATCAAGTTACGGGCCCTCTACATTACACACAGAAAAAGCAATCCACCCACATAAACCTATTGTTACTTGATGATTGTGAGGGAAATTATCACTATTGTCTTATAAATAATTTTTCTAGGCTCGTTTCTTCCCAGATATCAAAAAACACACGATCGAAGCATTTTTGCGATGGCTGTTTACAATATTTTGATTGTGAGCAAAAGTTACTTCGACATGCCCAAAATGATTGCAATTATGTGACTGCAAAAATTCCACAGTTAAATACAAGGATTGATAAGTTAGGTCATACGGTTTTAGATAACGTTTTAAAATTTGAAATTTTCCAAAAGCAGCTGAGATTACCTTTTTCTGTTTATGCAGACTTTGAATGCATTTTAGAACCTATAGAAGATAATACCGATAACAATAACAAAGAAACTTTTACTATTAAAAAATATAAGCATATACCTTGTTCTTTCGCCTATTACATAAAATGTTCATTTAATGATGAACTTTCAAAATTAGTTTTATACCGAAATAATGATGCCCCGGAGGTTTTTGTTTCACGATTAGAAAGTGATTTGAGAGATATTTATTATAAGTATTTAAAACCGATAATTAAAATGAAACCTTTAACATGTCAAGAACAAAAAAAATTCAATGACGCCACCCTTTGCTTTATTTGTGAAATGCCATTTACAGATTCAGATGTGAAAGTAAGGGATCACTGTCATTTAACGGGAAATTTTAGAGGTGCGGCACACAACGCCTGCAACCTTAATTTTAAAACCCCTTTGCAAATACCAATTTTTTTTCATAACTTGAAAAATTATGATGCACATCTTTTTGTGAAGCAACTTGCGCTCAATCAAGAAGAAGTGACTGTAATTCCTCAAACATTTGAAAAATACATTTCCTTTGCGAAAAAACTTCCAGTTGATAAATATATTAGTGCTGATGGCACAACAAAAACGATTTTTCTACAAATGAAATTTTTAGACTCGTATCAATTTTTATCCGCTTCATTAGATGAATTGGCTTCAAACTTAGATTCGCCACAATGTCGTGAAGTACGTAAATTCTTTTCTGGTGATCAAAAGTTCTCTATTATGAGGCGGAAAGGAGTTTTTCCTTACACATATGTAACCGAATTTTTAAAATTTCATGAAACATTTTTACCAAGTAAAGATAAGTTTTTTGACGAACTTCGAAATGAAGAAGCATCTCAAGAAGATTATGATAGGGCTTGCAATGCATGGCATGTTTTAGATTGTAAAACTTTAGGAGACTACTTTGACTTCTACTTAATATCTGATGTTCTATTGCTTGCCGATGTTTTTGAAAACTATAGGGACTTATGTCTCAAAACTTACAAACTTGACCCGGCCCACTACTACACAGCTCCAGGCTTAAGTTGGGATGCAATGTTACGATACACAAAAGTTGAATTAGAGCTATTAACTGATATTGATATGCTGCATTTTTTTAAAAAGGGAATTCGAGGTGGTGTGAGTACTTGCATTCGACGAAAAGCTATCGCCAACAATAAATTTCTTCCAAATTATGATCCCTCAAGGCAAAACTCATTCATAATGAACTTAGATATTACATCCATGTATGGCTTCGTGATGAGCCAGAAACTTCCCACGGGGAATTTTCATTGGCTCTCGCAAGAGGAAATTGAATCTTTACATAATACTGTTTCAAATATTCCAGACGATGCTGAGACGGGCTATGTTTTGGAAGTTGATCTTGAATATCCTACATATTTACATGACTGTCATAATGACCTACCATTTTGTCCGGAAAATTATAAACCACATGGTAGCAAAAGTCGAAAACTAATTCCAAATTTGCAAAATAAAGAAAAGTATATTTTACATTATAGAAATTTAAAACAATGTCTAAAGTATGGTCTTAAATTAATAAAAATTCACAGAGGTATACAATTTTCTCAATCGGCATGGCTTAAACCATACATAGAGTTGAATACAAAGTTGCGAAATTCTGCCAAGAATGACTTTGAGCGTCGTAGTTTTAAATTGAAAATAAATTGTATATTTGGAAAAACAATGGAAAATGTTGAAAACCGTGTAAATATAAAGCTTGCAACACAGTTTGAAAAAAATGTTAAAAGAAATGGTGCCGGAAATTATATAAGCAGACCCCATTTTAAAGAATCAAGAATATTTTGTGACAATTTAGTAGCTATTCAAATGCAAAAAACATATATTGAATATAACAAACCTATTTATGTTGGATTTTCAATACTAGATATATCAAAAACTATACTCTATGATTTTTTTTATGGATTTTTAAAACCATTATATGGTGATAATATATCTCTTTTATATACTGATACGGATTCTTTAATAGTTTATGTTGAAACTGAAAATTTTTATGAAGATATGAAACAGCACCTTGATAAATATGATACTTCTAATTATAGCCTAAATAATATACACAATATTCCAAAAAACTTATCGACTATAGGAAAAATGAAGGATGAATATGGTGGGAAAGTATTAGAATCCTATTACGGTACTTCTGCAAAAGCATATTGCATTAACACTCCAGAGACAATTTCAAAGAAGGCAAAAGGAATAAATAAGTCCAGCATTAAAAAGCAGTTAGAACTTAAACATTATAAAGCAATTGTGGATGGAGAATGTTCAAGCATACATTGTCTAATGTATATCTTTAAATCAGAATCTCATCAGATTTTTACCAACCTTATACGTAAGGTTGCATTATCTAATAAAGATGATAAACGATACCTCATCCCTTCATCAAGTGCCACTTTGGCTTGGGGGCATATAGATATACCATTAGCAAGTCTATCAGCTGACGAAAGATTAGATCGTCTTATTCAAGTAATGAAAGAGGTTGCTGAAAGCGACATTTAGCAATAGATTTTATGGAAGGGGGGTAAAATATATAAGTAGCATTTAATGTTAGCTTGTCAGTTACTTTAACTCTAAACATGAGTCAATACTTATATTCGGAACTTTTCTCTCGCTTATGTGGTGAAACACAAACAATTTGTAAGCGTACTTTGCGATATATAATTACTAGAAATGCTTGTGAAGAAAATTTACCAGTTGCTGTAGCTATTTAAAATAAAATATCCGTTCCAGATGCAGCTTTTCGTTATATAGTTGATAGCGAAGTTTGCAGCAATAATTTAATTTCATTATTGGTGGAAAAAAAATTAAAGTTGGATAAGTTTATAGATGATGTGATTGAAGTAGTGAAGCATGGTGGCCATGAGTTTTTAAGTATTTTGGAATTGGACGATTTACTTGGTGAGAATCACATCACTTCACCGATTTGTGAAAAATACTATTTGTTTACTTTATTAACATGTGGAGATTTGAAAAATTTTGATGAAAAATATCAAGCAACAAATATTTCCTCAAAATATAGGAAAATTGATTCATTAATCGATGAAACTATTTGCAATGTTGCCCATTTTGCAGATGTTAAACTTTTAAAATGTATAATGGATGTTGTTAAACAATTTAATATTAAATTTCACTTTGAGCCAAATAATAATGATGAACATAAACAAGTTCATGCATGGTTAACAAAAAATATTGAGAAGGGGTTGAAAGGTGGTGATAATTTAGGGTGGGAAGAAGGACCCTGTATGGCCAAATGGCCTTCAACAAAATTTAAAGATTATATTGAAACTTTAAGTTGTTTGTATGAATGGTCTCATTAAAGGTTTTTTACATTTTTTTTGTGTATCATTATATTACTTGCATTATATCTAAATTTAATGTATTGTTTGAAAAGAAACAAAATGTCAGAATAAATAATTTATTCCTAATATTTTTTTATCATGTTTAATTATGATTGTCACTAAATACTTCAAGATCCTATGTTAGAGTTATTCTATCTAAATTTAATGTATTGTTTGAAAAGAAACAAAATGTCAGAATAAATAATTTATTCCTAATATTTTTTATCATGTTTAATTATGATTGTCACTAAATACTTCAAGATTGTATGTTAGAGTTATTCTTAAATTGTTCTCATAAATCTGCAGCAACTCAAGGATATCCCCCTCCATTCAATACTTTTGGAAGGGGAACTACTATAAGTTGAAGAATATGTTTATTATAGGTAGTTCTTAAACTTTTAATAAACAATGAATAACTACAACAATTGCCAGCCAGCTAACCAAGCAATTTCTGAAAAATCAGCTAAGAAAAATAATTTTGTGACAATTAATGAGAAACAATATCATCTCAACCCATCCAAATCAAAATATGTATGCTGTGCACTAGCTTACGAATTTAACTTTCAACCTTTGGTGATAATTAAAGGTTTGAAAGGTGATAGTGTGTTTTTAAATGAGTCTGAATGGAATGAGTTCCTGAAGCATCAAGGCATAGTAACTAACTATTTTTATACAACGAGTGGTGAAACTTTTCAACCACTAAAGTCTTCATTTACAATACATTTTGAATGGTTTAGAGATATAAAAATCATAAAAGTGGAAGATAAATATGGTAATAGGGTCTATTTAGCTATGGAAACTGTTAGCAAATTATTTGAACTGGCATCCCTAATCAACTATAAAGTAGATATGCTCAAGAAACAAGAATTTTCCAAGTATTTCGATACCTTGATCGACAGTGTCAATTCCAACATTGATGTTGGTCAGTTTATTTTAAATGAAGTGTCTACGACAGGCAATTCGGAAAATGTCAGTTCAGTAATGGAGCTGGTATATCAGTATCCGAATTTGAAAGTATTCAACAGATACAGCCCTTTTTCATTTTACAATCAACACTGAATATGAAGATGCACGTTACTTTTAATGAATCACGCAATCAAGTAAAATATATTACAGTTTGGAATTTTGCACATCGTCAAGCAAGAATTGGCGAATGGGAGCAATATGCAAGGGATCGTGATCGATTTCATCGTCGAATAAACAAAACTGCTGAAACCATTAACTACATTCTTGATAAAAGTCATAGACTGCGGATTTATGAAGAACGCTTTTTAAATTTTGTGTGCTAATTAGTATTTTATAAAATAATTATTTTTTGTCAGGAGGTGGTTTTTTTGTAAAATTATTGTGCTTTGTAAAAATTATAATAAACATATGTCAAACTAAAATGTTTTATGTCAAATTATTGTTTGAAAAATTATAATAATAAACATATGTCTAACTAAAATGTTTTTATTATTTAAGAAAAATCTACAAACTTCCTGTAAAGTCCTCTTTATTTAGGTAAATAATTACATTGCAAAAAAAATATAAAACAAGGTAAGTATATATTTAACGTAAATTATACAAAAGTATCCTTAGGTATCCAAGAATTATTTGATTTATCTAGTCCTAACCATTTCACAAATACCTCCCCCCCCCTCCTCCTAATAATTCTTTCTATTAAATATATGTCTGGATATTTTACTTTCTGAAGTTCTTCTTCGTAGAATCCTCCTTTAATTGATTGCTTTTTTCCATCTTCAAGATAATACATTGTTGGATTTGTCACTCTCACCTCAGCTATTTGAAAAATCTCATTGGACCAGTTCGGTGTATAACCTTTTTCAAAAAGTTCACGATGTTTACTTATACGAACAAAATCCCCAACACGAAATTTTTTTTTCTTCGGATCAACTGTTTTCATATAACTAAATGCATATTTTAAAAGATGTTTTTCATGTTTCTTCTTAACTTCTGCCGGCCTCATACCAGTAGTACTGTGTACCTTATTATTATAATATGAAACAATGTTTTTAAGGAGATCTAGCCATTTGTAATTTCCCTGCATGCTGAATTGCTTCCACATTAAAGTCTTCAATGTTCTGTTTACACGTTCACATATACTAGCCTTAAGATTTGTATAAGTTGCGTAATGATTTATTTGAAACTGATCCATCAGGGATTTGAACTCGCGACCAAAAAACTCCATACCATTATCTGTCTGTACATTTTTGGGGTGAGTTTTCAGAGATTTTAGAATATTAGCCATAGCTTTGGCAACTTCTTTTGATGTTTTACTTTTTAATGGTTCAGCCCAGACAAACTTTGAAAAAACATTAATTACTACTAAAATGTATTTGTACCCCTTATTGAATTTAGAATAAGGAAGCATTTCTACTAAATCTGCCTGAAACAAATCATTTAAACCCTTAACTATTACATGACGCCTTCTATAATTTCTTCTAGCGGGTTTGTGAAGTTCATTCACCACTACTTCTTTTACATTGATAGCGGACATTTTAGGTGTAGTTCTATGGCGCAAGCGATCGCTTTGCTGTTTGGAGAATGTTCAAAATAAAATGTATCTCCTGATTTTATCTTCACACCAACTAATTTTTTAGCAGATATTTTTGTATTATTTAGAAATATAGTGACTTCAGTTGAAGGATTTAAATAAATTTTTTCAATTTCCGCAGCGTAGTCAAACAATATTGCATAGGATTCATTATTTAAATACCATCTATGGATGTTTTTATCGATTGATTTATATCCATTATATAGTAAAATTATTTTTTGTTGTAGTTTTGAATTGAGATTTCTGTTTATTATTCTACCAAATTTGTCTAAAGTCATATTGAGACTGATAAAGCGATGACAATTAATTATTATTTTATACTATTATACGAGCTTCCTGTAATTCCTCAATCAAGGAGACTATCTCATTGTGATTGCCGTTATTACCAGCATTTTGAGCCGCAATTAGAAGTCTTAGTCTATCAACTAATTCATTAGGGACATCCCAGTGTATATAGTTTACTGGATTTTTGTTCCATTTCATAAAACCCTTTCCCCATCGCAAATCATACACTCTGCTAGGAAATGAACCCGAGCGTGGTCTCTGTCCAGGAGGTTTAATTACAGAAGTATATTTCTTTGAGGGATTACCTATTTTGGGGTTATTTTCATCATAATTTCGTCGGAGAGCATTTGTTATTTCTAAAATATGAAGATAATCTTTATGTTCTGCTACTTTATATGGTGCTGGATTCTTTTTAAATAATAACTCATACAATCCTGTTGTTCCTTTATATCTGACACCTTTTACAACAATATCTTCTTTATCAAAATTAATTTCAGAGTCTCCAATATAAAATTTATCTGAAAGTAGGTCATGCCTAATCCCATGCGTATGATCAAAGGCATCATCGGAATCCCGTATCATTGCTTCTATGTATTGTCGAGGTAGTGGAGCAAATTGGTCCAAATATATCTCAAAAGAAGGTTCACCGAGCAGTCTTTGAAGTTCTGCTGTGCTAATTTCAGCGGGAGTTTCCGGTTCTTGTTCAGGTTCTGCGATAAATACCTCTTCACCTAACGGCTCTTCTTGAAATAAGCGACGCGGTCTCATTTTTGTCTCATATTTTGCGGATGTTTTTTCTGACTTGTTAAATTCTTCTTCTTTTACTTTGGATGCATTTTTTTCCAGTTTAATATCTGAAAGTATCTTTTTTAAGGGTTCTGTAATAGGTTTTAATTCTTCCTCTCTCTGAATGGCAGACTCTACAACATCAGATTTTAGACTTTGCAACTTTCGTTTAAGTGCTTTTCTTGTTTTAATGAGTTGTCTTGCAACTGTTTGATCCATGTTTGCGTTGTCAATAGTTAATTAATACTAAAACTTTTTTTCATCCTTACGGATAAATATAGGCATCAAATCCTTTTCTATATCTGCCAGCCTGGAATGGAAATTCTTTATTTATAACCAAAAATCCGAATTTACCTTTCCAACAATAACAACACATATCTTTAAATTTCTGAAATGTCGTATCAACATTAACATGATCATCATAAATATGTTTCAGATTAGTATTATCTTGTTTAAATATTACAAGCAAATTTGCATTATCTCTAATTAATTGTTTTGGAATTGAGGAATAAGTTTGACATAGATAAAAACAATCTGCATTGTTATGGCGGCCGAAGCAAAAATAATCTCTCATAATGCTTTGATTGCAGCAAACAATATCATCAAATATTATTATTGAATTTGACTTTATCTGGTCAGGGGGCACTATGTCATCACCGTTTTCATATTCAAAATATCCTATATCTGTAATAGGTTGCAAAAGGTGTTTGAGATATTTATATTTTGATTGGTTAAGTGACTTGGAATAGATGTAAATGTTTTCAAAACGTAATCCATTCGGATGTTCTAAGAGCGTAACCATTACATTTGTTTTTCCACAACCGGATGCTCCAACCAACAGACCTCTTTTACATTCACTACCCAATAAAGTACCGTGTCGGCTGAACTTTTCTGCTAAAGAAATGTCATCGTGATCCTGAATCGGCAACTTTAATGCTTGTTGCGTCACCCTCATTTTATTTATGACAAATGATTTGAATTAAGTAAATTAAATGTATTTATATGATGACAAAAAAACAAACTTCAAGAGTATATATAGCCCAATAGTTTCATAAATCAATCATACTTGTATTATTTTTCAACCTAATCACACAATATGAAGTTAAAACGTTTGTTGGCACTGGCACTTCGTAGAAAAGGTAAATTATTAAAAAAAGGAAGGGGTTTATCTTTTTCCAAAATGCCTTTCGGCATTAAAGGAAAACATAAAAAATCGAAACGTAGTAAGAAAAGTAGAATAATACGTGCTCCCAAAATTGGTGGCTTTTTACCTTTCTTGCTACCTGCTTTGGGAGCGTTAGGTGCATTAGCCGGAGGCGGCGCCAGTATAGCGAAAACCGTAGTTGATGCCAAGAATGCTGCAAAGGTATTACAAGAAGCAAAACGTCATAATATGGAGCTTGAAAAAGTCGCCAGATCATCTAAAGGTTCTGGGTTATTTTTAAAACCGTACCAAAAAAACTTCCGATAAAACTACCATCGCGACCTTTGACGAATATTGATTTACTAAAGTTTGCAAATTTGTTAAAGATAAAAAAATTTCGGGGCGTATACATGAGAGACAATCTACCAATCAAAATTAAAAACAACGAGTCTGGCATTATTAATCTTGACAGTAAACAGGGTAGCGGAACTCATTGGACCGCATATGTAAAGAAAAAAGCACATATAAATTATTTCGATAGTTATGGAAATTTACGACCCCCCAGTGATGTAGTTAATTATTTTTTTAGCGGTGATTATAATAACACAATCACTTATAATTATCAAAGGGAGCAAAGCCCCCATTCTTTTAGGTGTGGTCACCTGTGTTTGAAATTTCTATATAACACACAGTAATCTCCGCTGTATTGCCAGTTGTGTAACATGTCTTACGATTTTACATTTTCGGGAAAGGAATCTGTGCTTAGCGCAGATTTTAATCCTCCAATATTTCTAGATGACAATTCACAATATGTGATTGGTCTAACAAATTTCGAGACTTTCAATGTTATCCCTAATATTGATGAAACCAACAATAAATTTTTCTATGGCACTGAACATGTTACAATTCCAACAGGTTCTTATGAAATTTCAGATATACATCAATATTTACAGAAAAACATGAAAAAAGAAACTTTAGAACTCGAAGCGAATAATAATACATTAAAAACTATTTTAAAATGTAGTAAAGATATTGATTTTTCAAAAGCCAATTCCATCGGTAAACTTTTAGGATTTAGTAATAAGCTTTTAAAGGCGAATTTAGTTCATGAATCAGAAAATCCAGTTGAAATTATTAAAGTAAATGCTTTATGTATTGACTGCAACATATCTTCTGGTTCCTATAATAATGGTAAGCCGGTTCATACAATACATCAGTTTTTTCCCACTGTGCCTCCTGGATATAAAATAGTGGAAACGCCTCAAAACATCATTTACTTTCCAGTTACCGTTAAGACCATTACTAATATAACCATTAAGGTGCTTGATCAAGACGGAAATTTAGTAAATTTTAGGGGTGAAACGGTTACAGTAAAGGTGCATTTAAAAAAAGATATATAAATGGTTGTGAGATATAATGCTTTATATCTACCCTCTTGGTTGCCAGAGTATAAAAACAGAAACCTTCAGAAAAAATTCAGTATTCTAAAAAGGCCTAAGCTATTAACACCTTCCAACCGACAATTCTTACAATCACTTGGTTTTCAAGTAAAATGAATATTCTTGACGTTGCACAAAAAGTAGTTGTAGATGATTCTATTGTAGATTACCAGTACCATACCTACCAGGCATGTACATCTTCACAATTTGATTATAACGATGAACAACGGATCACTGTTCAAGAACTTGATGCATATACACTTCCTTCTGACAGCTTTTTGTACATTGAAGGTAAATTAACCAAAACAGATGGTACGGTGTCAAACAATTTGTTTTTTATTAACAACGCAGTAGCTTTTCTTTTTAGAGAAATTCGTTATGAACTGAACGGTGTAGTAGTAGATTCCACACGCAATGTAGGACTTGCTTCAACAATGAAAAATTATTTTTCATTAAATTCTAACGAAAGCATAAAACTTCAAAACGCGGGTTGGTTTCCTAAAAGCGAAAAACGCACAGATGATCGTATCAAAGTTGATGCGAATGGAAATTTTAATGTTTGTATTCCATGTTCCCACTTATTGGGATTTTTCGAAGATTATCGTAAAATTATAATGAATATGAAACAAGAACTAATCCTTATTAGAAGTAGTGATGATAAAGATGCTGTAATCTACATTGATGATCCTGCAGCTCCCACCCCTACAGTAGATGAGCCGAAAGTTACAATTGAGAAGGTGTCCTGGAAAGTTCCCCATGTTACCGTTTCTCTCGCACAGCAGTTACAGCTTTCCAGACAAATTCAAAAGGGGGTGGAAATTCCATTACCCTTTCGAAGCTGGGAGTTAATAGAATACCCAACTCTTCCAGAAACATCTAGACATACTTGGCCAGTTAAGACCACTACAAAACTCGAATCACCACGCCATATTCTTACAGGATTTCAAACTGATAGAAAAGGAAAGATTTTAAAAAATATGAGTAAATTTGATAATTGTAACCTAAGAAATTTTAGAGCTTTTCTAAACACTGAAAGGTATCCTTACCAGGACCTCAACTTAAATATTCTGGAAAATAAATTTGCCTCGCTTTACGAAATGTTTTCAAAATTTCAACAATCTTATTATCAAAAAGAAAATCAACCCCTCTTTACACTAACTGAATTTGCAAAATTAGCGCCTTTAGTTCATATTGACTGCTCCCGACAAAAGGATAGCATTCAATCAGGGTCGGTTGTAGTGAGACTTGAATTCGAAACAAATGCAAACATACCACATAACACATCCGCATACTGTTTAATTTTGCATGATAAACTATTTACTTACAATCCCCTGACGAAAATCGTAAGACAAATTTAATTATACTATTTAAGCTAGATGCACTCCTTTGCCTATTTCAATTTGATGATGACGTTGAGGTATAAACAACAACTCAGTGCTCATTTAAAAAAAACTAAAAGAACTCAAAAAAGTGATTTTCTTTTACGACATGAAGAAAAAAATGTATAAACGCTTTTCAAATTTATCATTGTAAACTATGGTACTCGTAATTGACATTCAAGGTTTCAAACTGGAAAATAATAAATTTCTTCCAAAAGAACTTGCATCGTTTGATGGTTCCAAGATCTGTCACTATGTTTTTAAAGCACCATTTAGTCTGGATTATTTACCTCAAAATTTACAAGTGCAGACGAAATGGTTAATAAACCATCATCATTGTATTGATTGGAAATCAGGTTTTACACCAGTACACAATTTTGCTGAAATAATCAAACATCTTACAAGCGACACCAACGTCGTTTATGTGAAAGGAAAGGAGAAAGCTGATTATGTAAAAAAATATTCATCAGCACTCGTTTTGGAATTAGATGAACAACCCACACTTCAAGCATCTACACCTTCTTGCATTTATCATTTAAATAATCATTGCGTTTGCGCCCTTACTAATGTATACTTTTTATTTAACAATCATGTTATGAATTAAGTTTTGTATTGTAAAAAATAAAATGAGTAAAAAATAAAACTAGTTAAAATATATTGTTTTTTTTTATTTATTTATTTAAAGCGATGTATAGGAATACAATGTCTAATTACATTTCTTTTATTCTATAAATTTAAAATGGAACAAAATGCGTAAGTATGTGTTCAATTTCTCCATTTTGCACATAAGCTTTGTATGATAGAACAAAAAACTATTTTGTACAGTTACCACTTAAATATATGTTACACAATTCATACAAATATGAACTGGTCCAGTCATCTCCTTCAGACTCAAATTTTTCATCACCAGCTATGTTTCTTATTTTACAGACAATTATTCTAAACTTCTCTTCTAGCTCATCACTATCTATTTTTTCACACTGACATTTACTGTTCACATTCCCCATCATATTAAATTGTTTATACTGCACTGACGTTGACTGTGGCTTCTTAACTACTGACACTACTCACTGTTTCCAATATTCACAGCTGGACCCACTCTTAAACAACTACACACAAAGGTCACTTCGGCCGGCTGCCTACACTGTTCTGCAGATCTATATTTTATTCGCCTGTTACAATGTGTGCAATGCGATATATACCTACTATGCACATGATATTTTACGACGACACTTTTGTCACGCAAAGTAAACATTGCATACCTAGCTCCTACCAGGCAATCTCCGCAAACTATGGAACCCATACAAGGATCCCCAATAAAATAAAATTTTTGACATTTTTCTTCACACACATCGACAGCCCTAAGGTGTGCCTCCATTAATGCCACAGCTTGAATATGGCGATTTTGCAAAACACTCCCTTCATAATTTAACACATATCGCTGGCGAATATTTGAAGTGTCACGTAAACTGTCCCAGTTAATCAAAAAATTGTGATCAGACATTGTATTCCTACTACTTTACACTTTATTATAAATAAACTCGAACTCTTGTATAGAGGATTCTAATAATATTAATTCCCTGAGATATCTCCTGTACATATATAATACAAATTTCAAGGATAAATTTGTAAACTTGAATGTGTCTGTGACCATGAAAATGTGGTTGGCCTTGACCTTAAAAAAAAAATATCGCTGGCCGCGACCGTGCAGAAACACATCTGGCCTTGAGCTTAAAAAATACCTCTAGCCGTGACCGTGGGAAAATACATCTTGCCTTGACCTTAAAAAATACCTCTGGCCGTTGCCGTGCGGAAACATATCTGGCCTTGATCTTAAAAAATACACCTGGCCGTGGGAAAATATATCGCTGGCCTTGACCTTGAAAATGCCTCCTCCTCTTCAAGGTCGTTCCAGAACAGACATTATCTCTCTACTAATAAAGTTTTCAAAAAATACATACGTGGTTTGTTGTTCATAAAACCTACAATTATAGAATAAATAAAAGAAATATAGCCATGAATTGCTCAAATCTACTTATAGGTGAGCTTAAAACACATCTATACGTGCCAAATTTTAATATCTGTCAGAAAATATCACCACTTAAATAAATAAAAAATATTTTCACACATTTTTTACAGTAAATTATTATTATTGAGCACTAACTGTTAGTATTATTTTATTTTTATTGCCATTTGATTATGACGAAACATTTTATTTTAAAAGTGTCACTACGTCACAGCACACTTATCTGTTACAGTAATGTTTTGCCTATTTCACATGAGAAATAAAACTTCTTCAAGTAATACGTTACTGTTACCAGAAAAAATCTTTTTATCATTTGCTGAAAAAAAAATAGTATGTCGTCGACAGGAAAAAAGAAAGTTTACTGTTGTGGCTCATAAACATATGAGCTTAGATATTTCTTGGGATCACCATGACAATCCTGTATAAAATGTCAAACTTTATAAAAGCTGCTTTTTAGTGAATTTTTAATTTAAAAAAAATTCACTATTAGAGAGGTATCGATGGTGAGACTTTGCAAAAATTCTTTCAAATGAGCGCGAATTAGGACCCCTAGAACCCATATCCGGGGTCAGTTTGAATTTTTATATGCTTATATATATATATATATATATATATATATATATATATATATATATATATATATATATATATATATATATATATATATATATATATATATATATATTGTGATGAAGTGTTATTTCCTATCTGTCTGTGATAGAAAACGCATAACTACTAAGTAAGTAATTAACTAACTAAGAAAAGAATCAAATACAAACAATATAAATATTTGCTAAAATATTTTCGCCATGAAATATTTTAAGGCGATTTATATTTAATTAAACAGGTATTTCATACATATTATCTTATCCGGTTGTGATAAGGTGATAAAATTCCAAGCATGGCAGAGTTTTTGGGCTGGCTGTGAAATTCATATAAAAGGAGAAGCAACACGGGGCACAGGCAGTATAGTATTGTTAATTCAGCTGTTAAGTTATTAAGTCGCCACGAGTCCGCACCGATTCCGTTTCCGTTTGCCGTCCGAGCGCACCTCGTTGGTCGATTTCCGTATCCGAAAATATTGTTATAGCTGAGAATTATCTGTTTTAAGTAATTCATATTTTAGCGAATTTTCATACTTTTAAATCATTACGCTTCTCAGTCCAACTCTCCTCAAGTGAATTATTTCTGCTTTTCCTGACCTTCCGCCGTCCCTATAGACAATTCCCGTATGTTAGATTGTCTTGCATTATTTTTGTGAGGATGCTGAGGATTCACAGCTCACATAAATAATCGAGATATATTCATCTTGGTTTGATCCCGATAGGGACGCTGAGGATTCACAGCCTATCTAGGTCACTCCAAGTTATACTTTCCGTTCCAATTAGCCCTGTACACTTCATCTGGCTCCCGGCTTTCCGCCCCATACAGTATAAGCTCTTGTGTTATTTTAGTGAGGACGCTGAGGATACACAGCTCGCTAAAGTAATCAAGATGTTTTCGTCCCGATTTGACCCTAGCGGAGATGCTGAGAATTCACAGTCCGCCTAGGTCTCCGGGAACTGTCATCCCGTCTGCACTTTTTGGTCTCCGCTGTCCCCTGCTTCGACGTAGAAGTTATAGCTAGTAGTCTGATGTTGTCTATCGTTGTTTGCTGCCCTCCTGCCGTATCCTCGCTTGAGTGAAATACCGTCCGTATCATATATACCTTACCGAATCCGTACGCTTCGTCACGCACTGACCGTTACCGCTTTAGCAAGGGCCACGTTCCTATTGATGTTAGTATC
The DNA here is from genome assembly GCA_964006375.1 of Tillus elongatus. Lineage (NCBI taxonomy): Eukaryota > Metazoa > Arthropoda > Insecta > Coleoptera > Cleridae > Tillus > Tillus elongatus. The sequence continues at coordinate 132,489 of OZ023271.1, forward strand.
CGCATATTGTATTTGTACATATTTTGTAAATATTGTTCTGTGTATATACGTTTTGTAAATAGTTTCAAATCTGAAATATAGGGTGGGTAAATTAAAGACCTTGATTAATTATTATCCAACCCCTTAACATACAAAATCTGCTACACCTTTCGTTAAAACAGAAGTGGTCGGATCTCGTCGAGTCAGCGATTAAAGCCCGCTCACTCGGGGGTCACTAAATTTAGCCTATATTACCTAAAGGCTACCGAACCCTTCTCCACAGAGTTACCCAGGTACTTTGATCGGTATATCGGTCAGAGTTCAGTGAAGAGGTCGCAGACATCCTCAACAGGGAGTAAACCCTTTAAAAATCTGGCGCCCGAGATCCTCAGATAGTAACCGTCAATCCGTGTCACCGCAAAACGGTCTGCAAGCCAAGGCCTCGTCACAATATATATATATATATATATATATATATATATATATATATATATATATATATATATATATATATATATATATATATATATATATATATATATATATATATATATATCCGTCTGATAACTGAAAAAATAATTAACCGATTTAGATGAAACTCGGCAAGTGCCTTTCTTTTATTAATGGCTTGGATGAGTTCGTTGGCCAGGAAAATCGGACGGGGTTTTCCGGGAAAATTTTGAGTTTTCTTTCAAAAAAATTTTTTTTTTCCGAAAATTTCGATAAAATTTGGTCTACATATTGCATTGGGAAATACCTAACTATGTGCCAAAATTCAGCTTTCTAGGGTTACAGAAAATTGAGCTATTCAAATTTGAAACATGTTTAAATCATAAGTATGTGGTTGCTGTTGGTTAGTCAATGCTTTTCTTATTGACTCATGAGATTCATTCATCAACCTTCCATTGACTTCTGCTTCTGCCGCTGTTACAGTCATTTTATTTAGATCTAGAGTTGTAACCACTCATACAGTGTTTTTTAACCACGTGGCTGGGCGACTGACCGAATTCATTCCCAGTTGCTGTTGATTTACTCATATTCTCTTAATATGTTTGAAGATGTGGTGTCTACTTCATTCCAAGTCACTATTAACCGACTATTTATGAAATCAAATAAGTAAATTAAATCGATTGTCATAAAATATGTAGTGTATTAAGACAAGGGAAAAAGAAATAAAACATATATAACTGTGCACATTTTGATTATATTTTAGGGTGCTTGAGAGAGGTATTGTCACAGCATAATATCTTATTAAAGTTCATTTGTAAATAGGTTTAATTTTTATATGTTTATATATATATATATATATATATATATATATATATATATATATATATATATATATATATATATATATATATATATATATATATATTTATTATTATTTATTATTTATTATTATTAATTCAAATTATACATTATGCCATGCAAAAAAGCTATGCTTGTGCTTGCACTAGGACACGATTTTGAACAGTCTCTCCCTAAACGTATAAATGTCAAATTATTTTGCTCTTGTCACTTTTTGATTTTCAACTAAGTTTTTCTTCTGCTGCGATTTTTATTCCCACCAACATTCCTGCTGCAACCATATTTAAAATCCATTTAATACTAAAACCATTCCTTCTTTCAAACCAAAACTTCAAAAAAAAAACATTATTCTGTAGTACCAAAATTTTGACATCTTTATCTGACAGTAAACATGTTTAATAAATAAACAAATTATATATATGATAACACAAAAAATAATTAACCGATTTCGATGAAACTTGGCAAGTGCCTGTCTTTTGTTAATGGCTTGGATGAGTTCGTTATCCAGAAAAATCAGACGGGGTTTTCCGGAAAAATTTTGAGTATTCTTTCGAAAAAATTTTTTTTCTCCGAAAGTAACAAAGCTGTTTCCATAAAATTTACTATATATGTTGCCTCAACCTTACTACGTACCAAAATTCAACTTTCTAAGTTTAGAGAAAATTGAGTTACTCAAATTTTAAATTTTCTTTCGCAAAAATTTTTTTCTCCGAAAATTACAAAGTTATTTTAATGAAATTTTGTGGATATCTTGCCTTAGGAAAAACCTTACTACGTATTGAAATTAAACTCTCTAGGTTTATAGAAAATTGAGTTATTTAAATTTGAAGCATTTAATAAAAATTCACTACCATAACGCACTTACTGCGTCCCGAGTTTTGAATTATTAAAGAGAGAACAAAGTGTCAGGTTTTAGTTTATTTTTTAAACTCTTACGATGTTTAGTAACTGAATATTTATCCCACTTTGTCACCACATATCTGGGAACGCAAGGCAGTCCTTTAGCTGCCTTTATTTTACTATTTGAATCTGGTACACTCTGGGACATATTTTGTTACACTGTCCAAACCCCGTTCACTTCATATTCGCCTTTCTTAGTTTTAACTTGATCTCAATAAGCATCGTCATTCTATTATCTCCAATCGGGTCTAGATACTCCCTCTAAAAGCTGCAGCAAATATGCCTCATTTTCATGGGAAACTAGACCTTATCATATTATGAAAAGCTAAAGTGCCTGTTTTTACCTTTGCGGAACACGGTTCTTTTTAGGAAATCTATTCAAATTTGACTTGCACGGTCAGGTGCAGCGAACTACGCGAAATAATACCATTAAGAAAATGTTCCTCACTGAAATGAAAATGTCTACTAATTGAGGAACGGACAGTTTGAGATAATCCACAAAACAAAGCGAGCAATTTTATCATATCAGTCCAATTTGGAGGTAATATTTTCTAATTTAAGCTTGTTCGTTATATTATGTACTTCATGCAATCTCTAAATTATCAAGTGTAGGTGGCAGTAGTGTGGTGAGATATACATAAACGATGCCTGTTTCTGGTAAGTTGCTTCTCACGTTGAACCATGTTTAAAGTTGTTTAAATCCAGACCCTTCTGCTCCCGTTTCGGAGCAATTTTAAGAGAGCTTAAGAAATATAATAAAGACCTCAACTTGTCCGAAGTATGGAAAGGGATAACTTGGGGTTACTGTACTTTGATTCCTGGCTCTCGAAGTCCTGTGACATACATGCGTTAGCTTATAATTATTGATAGATATGTTACGGTGCGAGAGACCGAGCACCATTACTGCAAGGTTAATTGAAAACACCAAAATTAGTAATTAATATATATTTGCTTGTATTTTTTAAAATATTTTGGTCTTGTTGACTGCAGGGAATTATATAAAATGTATGCTGTAAATAAATAAATATTTGTAAAGTGTTTATTATATTTTCGTGTCTATTATTCCCCAAGTTCTAAGAGGGCATGTTGTTCAATATGTTTGTTGAAAACTGCTAATACTATTAACCCCACAGTTCTGCATGCGAAACTAACGAACGAATGCTCACAGATGTCGAAACTTATGCTGCATACATGGGAAAAAACTGCAATTATGCTGGAGAATTAGAACTAAGCGCAGTCGATACTAAATACTCCCTCTACATTCGTTTTTGCCAAACTGGAGTGCCTATTACTCCCCAAGATCTAAGAGAGCACGTTGTTCAATATATTGTTGAAAACTGGAAATCCTATCAACCCCACAGTTCTGCATGCAAAACTAACGAGGGAATGCTCACAGATGCTGAGAGTTATGCTGCATACATGGGGAAAAACTGCGCTTATGCTGGAGAATTAGAACTAAGTGCCGCCACTACTAAATACTCCCTCTACATTCGTGTTGACCAGAGCGTTCGTGGAAGTCTCGTGGAAAATTATGGAAATCCGGAAAACAGTAAGGTAAACGTTCTGTTTACTGGAAGTATAAGTAGCGGGTACTATGATGCTCTAAAGCAGGAGATTCACAGAGTAAGAAACAAAAGACGTCACGCAAACGCGCAAGATACGAAAAGGAGGATAATGCCCTAGAAGAGAAACGTCTTAAATGTATAATCTCCTAAATTACTGCGAACAAAGTCTGATATTTATTTTTTTGTTTTTTATAGAATAATAATTTATTTCCCGATAAGATACAATTTGGTTTTTACAAAGAAATAACAATATTAACTTTAAGAATTGTTCCACATTTGTAAATTTTCCCCCTCTTTTTTTTACCCAATCTGCAAACAATAGAGTAAGCAACAAAGTCAGAGACGGATATCGGTAAATTTTAGTAAACATAGCAAACAAAAGGAAATTACCACCATATACACCCATACACAGACAGCCTTGGTGTTATTTTTTTACTTCTACTGGTAGTACATTGGCATAATAAAGTTTGGCATAATAAAGCTGTAGTACCTCTGTCCCACTGTTGTGTGTACTGTAGGAACCTTCATATGCTGTTCTCTTTTAATTTAAATTATATTTTTAAAAAAATGTTGGGAAATTTAGTTGCCTTGCTCCTGTTGGGAAATTTGTTTTGCTTTTGCTGGGTCACCCATTGTTATAATTGAAATCAGCCATACACATATCTATCATATAATAATAAAGTTTTCAAAAAATACATACGTGGCTTGTTGTTCATAAAACCTACAATTATAGAATAAATAAAAGAAATATAGCCATGAATTGCTCAAATCTACTTATAGGTGAGCTTAAAACACATCTATACGTGCCAAATTTTAATATCTGTCAGAAAATACACTTAAATAAATAAAAAATATTTTCACAAATTTTTTACAGTAAATTATTATTATTGAGCACCAACTGTTAGTATTATTTTATTTTTATTGCCGTTTTGATTATGACGAAACATTTTATTTTAAATGTGTCACTACGTCACAGCACACTTATCTGTTACAATAATGTTTTGCTTATTTCACATGAGAAATAAAACTTCTTCAAATAATACGTTACTGCAACCAGAAAAAATCGTTTTATCATTTGCTGAAAAAAAAATAGTATGGCGTCGACAGGAAAAAAGAAAGTTTACTGTTGTGGCTCATAAACATATGAGCTTAGATATTTCTTGGGATCACCATGACAATCCTGTATAAAATGTCAAACTTTATAAAAGCTGCTTTTTGAATTATTAAAGAGAGAACAAAGTGTCAGGTTTTAGTTTATTTTTTAAACTCTTACGATGTTTAGTAACTGAAGATTTATCCCACTTTGTCACCACATATCTGGGAACGCAAGGCAGTCCTTTAGCTGCCTTTATTTTACTATTTGAATCTGGTACACTCTGGGACATATTTTGTTACACTGTCCAAACCCCGTTCACTTCATATTCGCCTTTCTTAGTTTTAACTTGATCTCAATAAGCATCGTCATTCTATTATCTCCAATCGGGTCTAGATACTCCCTCTAAAAGCTGCAGCAAATATGCCTCATTTTCATGGGAAACTAGACCTTATCATATTATGAAAAGCTAAAGTGCCTGTTTTTACCTTTGCGGAACACGGTTCTTTTTAGGAAATCTATTCAAATTTGACTTGCACGGTCAGGTGCAGGGAACTACGCGAAATGATACCATTAAGAAAATGTTCCTCACTGAAATGAAAATGTCTACTAATTGAGGAACGGACAGTTTGAGACAATCCACAAAACAAAGCGAGCTATTTTATCATATCAGTCCAATTTGGAGGTAATATTTTCTAATTTAAGCTTGTTCGTTATATTATGTACTTCATGCAATCTCTAAATTATCAAGTGTAGGTGGCAGTAGTGTGGTGAGATATACATAAACGATGCCTGTTTCTGGTAAGTTGCTTCTCACGTTGAACCATGTTTAAAGTTGTTTAAATCCAGACCCTTCTGCTCCCGTTTCGGAGCAATTTTAAGAGAGCTTAAGAAATATAATAAAGACCTCAACTTGTCCGAAGTATGGAAAGGGATAACTTGGGGTTACTGTACTTTGATTCCTGGCTCTCGAAGTCCTGTGACATACATGCGTTAGCTTATAATTATTGATAGATATGTTACGATGCGAGAGACCGGGCACCATTACTGCAAGGTTAATTGAAAACACCAAAATTAGTAATTAATACATATTTGCTTGTTTTTTTTTTAAATATTTTGGTCTTGTTGACTGCAGGGAATTATATAAAATGTATGCTGTAAATAAATAAATATTTGTAAAGTGTTTATTATATTTTCGTGTCTATTATTCCCCAAGTTCTAAGAGGGCATGTTGTTCAATATGTTTGTTGAAAACTGCTAATACTATTAACCCCACAGTTCTGCATGCGAAACTAACGAACGAATGCTCACATATGTCGAAACTTATGCTGCATACATGGGAAAAAACTGCAATTATGCTGGAGAATTAGAACTAAGCTCAGTCGATACTAAATACTCCCTCTACATTCGTTTTTGCCAAACTGTAGTGCCTATTACTCCCCAAGATCTAAGAGAGCACGCTGTTCAATATATTGTTGAAAACTGGAAATCCTATCAACCCTACAGTTCTGCATGCAAAACTAACGAGGGAATGCACACAGATGCTGAGAGTTATGCTGCATACATGGGGAAAAACTGCGCTTATGCTGGAGAATTAGAACTAAATGCTGCTACTACTAAATACTCCCTCTACATTCGTGTTGACCAGAGCGTTCGTGGTAGTCTCATGGCAAATTATGGAAATCCGGAAAACAGTAAGGTAAACGTTCTGTTTACTGGAAGTATAAGTAGCGGGTACTATGATGCTCTAAAGCAGGAGATTTACAGAGTAAGAAACAAAAGACGTCACGCAAACGCGCAAGATACGAAAAGGGTGCTGAGGATAATGCTCCAGAAGAGAAACGTCTTAAATGTATAATCTCCTAAATTACTGCGAACAAAGTCTGATATTTCTTTTTGGTTTTTGATAGAATAATAATTTATTTCCCGATAAGATACAATTTGGTTTTTACAAACAAATAACAATATTAACTTTAAGAATTGTTCCATATTTGTAAATTTTCCCCCCTCTTTTTTTTACCCAATCTGCAAATAATAAAGTAAGCAACAAAGTCAGAGACGGATATCGGTAAAATTTAGTTAACATAGCAAACAAAAGGAAATTACCACCATATACACCCATACACAGAGAGCCTTAGTGTTATTTTTTTTTACTTCTAGTGGTAGTACATTGGCATAATAAAGTTTGGCATAATAAAGTTGTAGTACCACTGTCCCACTGTTGTGTGTACTGTAGGAACCTTCACATGCTGTTCTCTTTAAATTTAAATTATATTTTTAAAAAAATGTTGGGAAATTTAGTGGCCTTGCTCCTGTTGTGAAATTTGTTTTGCTTTTGTTGGGTCACCCATTGTTATAATTGAAATCAGCCATACACATAGCTATCATATAATAATAATAAAGTTTTCAAAAAGATAAATACATTGTTTGTTGTTCATAAAACCTACAATTATAGAATAAATAAAAGAAATATAGCCATGAATTGCTCAAATCTACTTATAGGTGAGCTTAAAACACATCTATACTTGCCAAATTTTAATATCTATCAGAAAATATCACCACTTAGATAAATAAAAAATATTTTCACACATTTTTTACAGTAAATTATTATTATTGAGCACCAACTGTTAGTGTTATTTTATTTTTGTTGCCATTTGATTATGACAAAATATTTTATTTTAATTGTGTCACTACGTCACAGCATACTTATCTGTTACAATAATGTTTTGCTTATTTCACATGAGAAATAAAACTTCTTCAAGTAATACGTTACTGTAACCAGAAAAAATCTTTTTATCATTTGCTGAAAAAAATAGTATGGCGTCGACAGGAAAAAAGAAAGTTTACTGTTGTGGCTCATAAACATATAAGCTTAGATATTTCTTGGGATCACCATGACAATCCTGTATAAAATGTCAAACTTTAGAAAAGCTGCTTTTTGAATTATTAAAGAGAGAACAAAGTGTCAGGTTTTAGTTTATTTTTTAAACTCTTACGATGTTTAGTAACTGAAGATTTATCCCACTTTGTCACCACATATCTGGGAACGCAAGGCAGTCCTTTAGCTGCCTTTATTTTACTATTTGAATTTGGTACACTCTGGGACATATTTTTTTACACTGTCCAAACCCCGTTCACTTCATATTCGCCTTTCTTAGTTTTAACTTGATCTCAATAAGTATCGTCATTCTATTATCTCCAATCGGGTCTACATACTTCCTCTAAAAGCTGCAGCAAATATGCCTCATTTTCATGGGAAACTAGACCTTATCATATTATGAAAAGCTGAAGTGCCTATTTTTACCTTTGCGGAACACGGTTCTTTTTAGGAAATCTATTCAAATTTGACTTGCACGGTCAGGTGCAGGGAACTACGCGAAATGATACCATTAAGAAAATGTTCCCCACTGAAATGAAAATGTCTACTAATTGAGGAACGGACAGTTTGAGACAATCCACAAAACAAAGCGACGAATTTTATCATATCCGTCCAATTGGGAGGTAATATTTTTTAAATTTAAGCTTGTTCGTTATATTATGTACTTCATGCAATCTCTAAATTATCAAGTGTAGGTGGCAGTAGTGTGGTGAGATATACATAAACGATGCCTGTTTCTGGTAAGTTGCTTCTCACGTTGAACCATGTTTAAAGTTGTTTAAATCCAGACCCTTCTGCTCCAGTTTCGGAGCAATTTTAAGAGAGCATAAGAAATATAGTAAAGACCTCAACGTGTCCGAAGTATGGAAAGGGATAACTTAGGGTTACTGTACTTTGATTCCTGGCTCTCGATGTCCTGTGACATACATGCGTTAGCTTATAATTATTGATAGATATGTTACGGTGCGAGAGACCGGGCACCATTACTGGAAGGTTAATTGAAAACGCCAAAATTTGTAATTAATATATATTTGTAAAGTGTTTATTATATTTTCGTGTCTATTATTCCCCAAGATTTAAGAGGGCATGTTGTTCAATTTGTTGTTGTTGTTTTTATTATTATTATTATTATTATTATTATTATTATTATTATTGTTATTATTATTATTATTATTATTATTATTATTATTATTATTATTATTATTATTATTATTATTATTATTATTATTATTATTATTATTTGATAGATATGTGTATGGCTGATTTCAATTATAACAATGGGTGACCCAACAAAAGCAAAACAAATTTCCCAACAGGAGCAAGGCAAGTAAATTTCCCAACATTTTAAAAAAAATATAATTTAAATTAAAAGAGAACAGCATACGAAGGTTCCTACAGTACACACAACAGTGGGACAGTGGTACTACAACTTTATTATGTCAACGTACTACCAGTAGAAGTAAAAAAAAATAACACCAAGGCTCTCTGTGTATGGGTGTATATGGTGGTAATTTCCTTTTGTTTGCTATGTTAACTAAAATTTACCGATATCCGTCTCTGACTTTGTTGCTTACTTTATTATTTGCAGATTGGGTAAAAAAAAAGAGGGGGAAAATTTACAAATGTGGAACAATTCTTAAAGTTAATATTGTTATTTGTTAGTAAAAACCAAATTGTATCTTATCGGGAAATAAACTATTATTCTATCAAAAACAAAAAAGAAATATCAGACTTTGTTCGCAGTAATTTAGGATATTATACATTTAAGACGATTATCTTCTGTGGCACTAATTTCATATGAAGAGGGGCACTTTACCTCTTTGGTGTCAATTAGGAAATCGCCTGCTGAGCGTTTTACATTTACAATACCTCTGATCCACGTAAATGAAGAATATTTTGAAATTTTATTTGAAGTAGATCCAGGCGAAAATTCTGACTGGGTGTTGGATGATTATGCATCCTTGGGTGCCTTTAATGGTGAACACACAATGACAAAATATTTGGCACTGTGATTTCTAATTACACTAAAAGGTGTGCCTATGTTACATGCATCAGAACACAGCGTATTAACGACATCCATGATAACTACATAAAATACATAACAGAATATAATTCTAATGTAAAAGATAGTAAAAGTGAAAGTGCTGTACAACAGATCTGTCAATATTTTACGGACCATCGACTTCTAGGGAAGTTGTCAGCCTGGAAAAAGACCATACTGTCGAGAAGGTCCTGCAGTTATCTAAATCAACATTTTATGAAATTTTGCCTGCAAAGACACATAATTCTCCTGTTTCTGATTCAGGGGGTTCAACAACTGAAGAAGATGTGTCTATTAAAGAGAATGTTGCTGAGCATAGAGGTAAATTAAAGAGCGAAGAGAGGTTTGTATCTGTGGTGCATACAATTAGCGCCATCCTACGCAATGAAACGCTTTCAACAAATCACAGGCTTGCCTTCGATACAGCCTTTGCTACAATTCAACTTTCATACGAAGAGGGCAATAATAGCTTCGAGGACGAGCTGAAAATATTTATGCAAAAACTGCAACATTTGCAATATAAACAGTTCTTACAGGTAATCATATTTTAGGTATCTCTATACCTGTGTTGATCGCCACATACATTTTTTAGTTTTTTTCAAAAGAACCCACCAGAACGTCGATAATCCGGATCAATTGGGATTATAGTCAATCTGAATATTCGAACCAACTACACAATTTTCAGTTTTAATTAATTTTGCTATTTGAGATTTTCATTGCTTTATAACAGCTCATTTTTGCTGTATAAACATTGTAATAAATGAAACGGCGAACGGAAGAATCTGCTATGTAACAAAATGACAAAACCAAATTTAAGTCATCTTTCTGCGATTTTTTGCTCAATGTGGCGGCTATTTATCGTCAAGTTTTAAAAGCAAATCATAATAAAGTTTTTGTTTTGTTCAGGGCATAAGTCTGACCACACGATCATATACTGTTTGTGTTTTGCTTCGTTACAGGTGATAACAAAAGCATACACGCAGCTTGCAATCTCTGAACTTCTTCCAGATATGTTCTCTGCCCAGGCTTGTCTTGATAACTATTTGTAGTTACTAAATGGCTGCCAAAAATATAGAACTTCACGTGCTGTAAAAGTTGACAATTTTGGTAATGGTGTAGTCTGTCGGACGTGCATGGTTTTGTACAAGAAACTTGAACCTTTTAGCTCCAACTATCCATCCTTTAGTTGTCACGGAAAAGCGATTGTTTTTTTTTTTTGTTAATCACTAAAATTCCTTGAACCGCATACATTGCAAGTGTATGTTTTTGGTAAATATCCATGGTAACTTTTTACAAATTATGTTTTTTTGTCTCTGCAGTCTGTTAAATACATAATAATCATATGATTCCTTGTACGTATTTAGAAGTTCTTATAATATTTTATTCAACATCAGGACAGCGGATAATATAAAATGCCTTTTTATGCCGTGAGTTTTCTCTTGGCATTAATTGGTGTATTTGTCCACCAACATCTTCAGAGAATAATACAGAATCTAAGACAGAAATAGGTAAAATAGCCCACAAAAACTTACTAGACTATATGAAAAGTCTGAACATTTTGGGCAACTACGATCATCATCATCATCATCATCATCATCATCATCATCATCATCATCATCATCATGCTACAAGAAATAATAATTCCCAATGAAGCTTATAAAATTGGCGATATGGAACGCTGTATCCAAAACGAAATGGCCCGTATCTATCTCAAGTTGAATAATTTACCAGGGGGTGTTGCTATTGACAATGCAAGTTAACTGTTCAGTTTGAAATCCAACAACACTTTGTAGTGAGATATACAGTGCAAATACGGCATTGATTTGACAGTGAACGCCTCAATAGCTCATCTCTTGGGTTTTTCCTCAAACAGATCTCTCACTAAGGATGTGGTGCACGCATCCAATTTACCCGTGGAGATTGTTAAAGTGAAAACGATCCGTTTCGAGTGTAACATAGTGAGCGGGTCTTACCACGATGGCAAATCGACACACACACTATATGAGTTTGCTCCGATGGTTGATCCGGACTATGCAATCGACATAAACCCACACAGTAAACTGTTTCTACCCGTCAACACACGTATCATTTCCCATATAAATGTAAACATCATCGATCAGAATGCTGTGCCTGTGAACTTTCAAGGTGAAGAGATCATCGTGATATTGCAATTGAGCAAGACACCAGCGGTATGTTAGTTATAAATACCAGTGACGACAAGCAACATCGGTCAGTATCTTCGTTGCCTGCATCGCGGACGCTTCTATCCGCAGAGAACGCACAGTTTCTAAAATCATTGGGTTACGATGTTAAGCAAACTACATATCTTCGCAGACCCCGTCCACGACGAGTCCACCAAGGGAGAAGAAGTGAACACGTACGCTCCGCAAACCAGATCATTTGATTACAACGATACATGTGGGTTTGCCATCAACCAGCAAGATGAGTTTTACGATTGGTCTTCGGCAGCTCTCCTGATTAGCGGTTCCACTGAGACAACGGGTACAACAGGTGATGTGGCAGTAACAGGGAATGCGGCAGTTCATTTTTTCTCCTCTGTGGCTGTTGAGATGTGCAATCAGATTATCGAACATGTTAGGATCCAGGCGTCGTTACAGCAGTCGGGACATTATTACAAGCAAACAGTGATGAAGCACGAGCTATCATCCCTACCGGCTGGCATCCGCGCGAAAGGAACACCAAGGTGAAAAACAGCAGATTTTGTTATTGCCTACCGCTCAGTTACCTGTGCAATATTTTCAAAGATTACAGAAAAGTGCTTTTCAGCCGCTTGTTGGTACGTATAACACGCGGTCAGAACGATAGAAATTGCTATATTCTGAGCGGTGCACAAGGTTCCTACAAAGCTATAAAGTTTAACGTTGAACATGTGGCATTTCAAGTCAAACACATCCACCCCAGTGATGTGATACAACAGCAGCTGTTGAAATCGACCGCCCGAGATACAAAGATTCTTATACCGTTTAGAAAATGGGAGATGAACAATTACCGAATGTGAGTAATTCAACCAAGGACTTGTGGTCTGTGAAGACCTCCTCAAACACCGAACGATCTCGCTTTGTTATTGTCATCATTCAAACGAATCGCCACCACAACCTGAGAAAATATATTAACCATTTAGACCACGGGGTGAAGTGAAGCAGATGGCGGAGTGTGGTTTTTGAAAAGTCATGGAATGGCTTGATTTAAACTACCTGGCGCTTAATGCGGAGAAGACAAAGTTTCTGCCTTTTACAATATACAGGAACACACTGCCTACCTTTACAGACTTAACAATTAGATGTGATAATGTTTTACTGTTGAAGAAACCCGAATGGGTGAAATATTTGGGCATCATAATAGATGGACACCTAAGATGGGACAAACAAGTGGAACAAGTCGTAAATAGGATCAGGACCTTGCTTTATAAATTCAAATTATTGAGACAGAACTTGACCACTCGAGAAATGAGAGTACTCTACCACGCCCTGGTAGGGTCGCAACTGTCATATGGGATAATTACATGGGGAGGTGCGAGGGACAGTGTGTTTCAGGCGGCGGCGTGGTACAGAAGTGGATGTTAAAGATAATATATCGGAAGCCTATTACTTACCCAAGTGAATGTCTTTTTAGAGAATCGCGTCTTCTTGACTGTAGGAGACTGTCTTTCAAAACATTACTTATAGAATTGAATAAGCATCCTGACAGGCTGATATTTTTTAATCACGGTTATAACACGAGACACAAAAGCGACTGTAGAAAGAGTAAATGCAACCAGAGTATCGGGCAGCGAGGTCAAGTGTACCTGGGGCAAAAATTGTATAACCTAATCCCCGATGAACTACCAGTTTATAAAAAAAATGAGCCGATGGCTGCGTTCTATAACACGGGATATAGTCAACAATGTAATCAATAGTAATTGGTGCTAGAGCACGGGCTCGTCTCCGTTGATCATGGTACTGACGTAAAATCTAGAAAATTGAAACGGGTGGGAAGGCTTGATGGGGAGATCTTTTATATATTTCTGTTTTTCGTTTTTACAAAATCGAACTTAGGATGGGTTGAAGTAACTAAACATTTTTCTCATTTGCTCATGGGAGAGCTGGCAGCTCATATATAGGGAGAAGTAGTTTTTAAATGTTCTGAACTCACAAATAGGTACCTTTGGGTACTTCGTAGGTATCGTTCTGGTTTATTCTGTGATTGTAGGCTCTATGAATCACAAACCATGTGTGTATTTCATCTTTCCTTAATAAACTTATATTATTATTATATTATTATGCGCTCATAATTCCATATCAAGAGGGGCACTTTACCTCTTTGGTGTCAATTAGGAAATCGCCTGCTGAACGTTTTACATTTCCAAGACCTCTGGTCCACGTAAATGAAGAATATTTTGAAGTTTTATTTGAAGTAGATCCAGGCGAAAATTTTGACTGGGTGTTGGATGATTATGCATCCTTAGGTGCCTCTAATGATGAACACACAATGACAAAATATTTTGACACTGTGATTTCTAATTACACTAAAAGGTGTGCCTATGTTACATGCATCAGAACACAGCATATTAACGACCTTGATAACTACATAAAATACATAACAGAATATAATTCTAATGTAAAAGATAGTAAAAGTGAAAGTGCTGTGCCATCAGGTTTGTCAATATTTTACGGACCATCGACTTCTAGGGAAGTTGTCAGACTGGAAAAAGACCATGCTGTCGAGAAGGTCCTGCAGTTTCTAAATCAACATTTTATGATATTTTCCCTGCAAAGCCACATAATTCTCCCGTGTCTGATTCAGTGGGTTCAACAACGGAAGAATATGTGTCTATTAAAGAGAATGTTGCTGAGGATAGAGATGAATTAAAGAGCGAAGAGAGGGTTGTATCTGGGGTGCATACAATTAGCACCATCCTAAGCAATAAAACGCTTTCAACAAATCTCAGGCTTGCCTTCGATACAGCCTTTGCTACAATCCAACTTTCATACGAAGAAGGCAATAATATCTTCGAGGACGAGCTGAAAATTTTTAACAAAAAACATATAAAGCATATAAACCATCAGTTCTTACAGGTAATCACTTTTTAGGTATCTATATGCAGTAAAACCTCCCAACAACAGACACCCCTGGTGCACACGCAACATGCTTGTTGTCGAGAATTGCTCAGTGTTGCAATGTAAAATGAGACCTGAAATCTCAAGAACGTTTATTTTTTTGAATGTTTACCCTTTGATGTGTAGATACTTAAATGTATTTTCTTTCAACTAATAACTTCCTGTTATGTCAATCATTTGTAAATATGATGATATGGCATATACTTACTGTTTTTAACTTGATTGCATAAAGTGTTAGTTAATGAAACTGACACACATTTAATTCGCACAGTTTATGTAGTAAATTCTGCATAATTTTCCACTTGAATCAAATATTAGGAAAAAACGAATCATTCTATCCTGCATAACATCATAGCTGTAGTTGCAGATCAACCCTCTCTATACCTGTGTTGATCGCCACATACATTTTTTAGTTTTGTTCAAAAGAACCCACCAGAACGTCGATAATCCGGATCAATTGGGATTATAGTCAATCTGAATATTCGAATCAACTACACAATTTTCAGTTATAATTAATGTTGCTATTTGAGATTTTCATTGCTTTATAACAGTTCATTTTTGCTGTATAAACATTGTAATAAATGAAGTGGCGAACGGAAGAATCTGCTATGTAACAAAATGACAAAACCAAATTGGAGTCATCTTCCTGCGATTTTTTACTTAATGTGGCGGCTATTTATCGTCAAGTCTTAAAAGTAAATCATAATAAAGTTTTTGTTTTGTTGAGGGCATAAGTCTGACCACACGATCATATACTGTTTGTGTTTTGCTTCGTTACAAGTGACAACAAAAGCATATAAGTAACTTGCAATCTCTAAACTTCTTCCAGATATGTTACCTGTCCAGGCTTCCTTTGATCAGTATTTGTAGTTACTAAATGGCTGCCAAAAATATAGAACTTTACGTGCTGTAAAAGTTGACAATTTTGGTAATGGTGTAGTCTGTCGGAGGTGCATGGTTTTGTACAAGAAACTTGAAACTTTTAGCTCCAACTATCCATCCTTTAGTTGTCACAGAAAAGCGATTGTGGGGGACAGTGTGTTTAAGGCGGAGGCGTGGTACAGAAGTGGATGTTAAAGATAATATATCGGCAGCCTATTACTTACCCAAGTGAATGTCTTTTTAGAGAATCGCGTCTTCTTGACTGTAGGCGACTGTATTTCAAAACATTACTTATAGAATGGTATAAGCATCCTGACAGGCTGATATTTTTTAATCACGGTTATAACACGAGACACAAAAGCGACTGTAGAAGAGATAAATGCAACCAGAGTATCGGAGAGCGAGGTCATGTATACCTGGAGCAAAAATTGGATAACCTAATCTCCGATGAACTACCAGTTTATACAGAAATGAGCCGATGGCTGCGTTCTATAACACGGGATATAGTCAACAATGTAATCAATAGTAATTGGTGCTAGAGCACGGGCTCGTCTAAACTTATATTATTATTACACTTTGCCTATTTGGTGTCAATTAGGAAATCGCCTGCTGAGCGTTTTACTTTTCCAATACGTCTGTTCCACGTAAATGAAGAATATTTTGAAGTTTTATTTGAAGTAGATCCAGGCGAAAATTTTCACTGGATGTTGGATGATTATGCATCCTTAGGTGCCTCTAATGGTGAACACACAATGACAACATGTTTGTCACTGTGATATCTAATTACGCTAAAAGGTGTGCCTATGTTACATGCATCAGAACACAGCATATTAACGACCTCCATGATAACTACATAAAATACATAACAGAATATAATTCTAATGTAAAAGATAGTAAAAGTGAAAGTGCTGTGCCAACAGGTCTGTGAATATTTTACGGACCATCGACCTCTAGGGAAGTTGTCAGACTGGAAAAAGATCCTACTGTCGAGAAGGTCCTGCAGTTATCTAAATCAACAATTTATGATATTTTGCCTGCAAATCCACATAAATCTCCTGTTTCTGATTCAGGGGGTTCAACAACGGAAGAAGATGTGTCTACTAAAGAGAATGTTGCTGAGGATAGAGGTGAATTAAAGAGCGAAGAGAGGTTTGTATCTGGGGTGCATACAATTAGCACCATCCTAAGCAATGAAACGATTTTAACAAATCCTGGGCTTGCCCTCGCTACAGCCTTTGCTACAATTAAACTTGCATACGAAGAAGGCAATAATAGCTTCGAGGACGAGCTGAAAATATTTATCCAAAAACTGCAACATTTGCAAGGCATATAAACCGCCAGTTCTTACAGGTAATCACTTTTTAGGTATCTATAGGCAGTAAAACCTCCCAACATCACACACCCCTGGTACACACGCAACATGTTTGTTGTAGGGAATTGTCCAGTGTTGCAATGTAAAACGAGACCTGAAATCTTAAGAACGTTTATTTTTTTTTTTGAATGTTTACGTTTTGATGTGTAAATACTTAAATGTGTTTTCTTTCAAGTGATACCTTGTTATGTCAACCATTTGTAAATATGATGATATGGCATATACTTACTGTTTTTAACTTGATTGCATAAGTGTTAGTTAATAAAACTGACATAAATTTAATTCGCACAGTTTATGTAGTAAGTTCTGCATAATTTTCCACTTGAATCAAATATTAGGAAAAAACTAATCATTCTATCCTGCATACCATCATAACTGTAGTTGTAGATCAACCCTCTCTATACCTGTGTTGATCGCCACATACATTTTTTAGTTTTTTTTTAAAGAACCCACCAGAACGTCGATAATCCGGATCAATTGGGATTATAGTCAATCTGAATATTCGAACCAACTACACAATTTGCAGTTATAATTAATTTTGCTATTTGAGATTTTCATTGCTTTATACCAGCTCATTTTTGCTGTATAAACATTGTAATAATAGAAATGGCGAACGGAAGAATCTGCTATGTAACAAAATGACAAAAACAAATTTGAGTCATCTTTCTGAGATTTTTTACTCAATGTGGCGCCTATTTATCGTCAAGTCTTAAAAGTAAATCATAATAAAGTTGTTGTTTTGTTCAGGGCATAAGTCTGACCACACGATCATATACTGTTTGTGTTTTGCTTCGTTACAGGTGATAACAAAATCATATAAGCAGCTTGCAATCTCTGAACTTCTTCCAGATATGTTCTCTGCCCAGGCTTGCCTTGATAAGTATTTGTAGTTACTAAATGGCTGCCAAAAATATAGAACTTCACGTGCTGTAAAAGTTTGCAGTTTTGGTAATGGTGTAGTATGTCGGACGTGCATGGTTTTGTACAAGAAACTTGAACGTTTTAGCTCCAACTATCCATCCTTTAGTTGTCACGGAAAAGCGATTGTGTTTCTTTTTTTGTTAATCACTAAAATTCCTTGAACCGCATACATTACAAGTGAATGTTTTTGGTAAATATCCATGGTAACTTTTTACAAATTATGTTTGGTTTTTTTTTGGCTCTGCAGTCTCTTAAATACATAATAATCATATGATTTATTGTACCTATTTATAAGTTCTTATAAAATTTTATTCAACATCATGACAGCGGATAATATAAAATGCCTTTTCATGCCGTGAGTTTCCTCTTGGCATTAATTGGTGTATTTGTGCACCAACATCTTCAGAGAATAATACAGAATCTAAGACAGAAATAGGTAAAATATCTCACAAAAACTTAGTAGACTATATGAAAAGTCTGAACACTTTGGGCAACTACGATCATCATCATCATCATCATCATCCTACAAGAAATAATAATTCCCAATGGAGCTTATAAAATTGGCGATATGAAATTTTTTCAGTTTGAAATCCAACAACAACACTTTAAAGTGTGAGATACAGCTCCTCTCTTGGGTTTTTCCTCAAACAAATCTCCTATTAAGAATGTGGTGCACGCATCCAATTTACCCGTAGAGATCGTTAAAGTGAAAACGATCCGTTTGGAGTGTAACATAATGAGCGGGTCTTATCACGATGTCAAATCGACACACACTATATGAGTTTGCTCCGATGGTTTATCCGGGCTATGGAATCGACATAAACCCACACAGAAAACTGTTTCTACCCGTCAACACACGTATCATTTCCCATATAAATGTAAACTTCATCGATGAGAATGCAGTGCCTGTGAACTTTCAAGATGAAGAGATCATCGTGATATTGCAATTGAGCAAGACACCAGCGGTATGTTAGTTATAAATACCAGTGACGACGAGCAACATCGGTCAGTATCTTCGTTTCCTGCATCGCAGACGGTTCTATCCTCGGAGAACGTACAGTTTCAAAAATCATTGGGTTACGATGTTAAGCAAACTACATATCTTCGCAGGCCCCGTCCACGACGAGTCCATCAAGGGAGAAGAAGTAAACACGTACGCTCCGCAAACCAGATCATTTGACTACAACGATACATGTGAGTTTGCCATCAACCAGCAAGATGCATTTTACGATTGGTCTTCGGCAGCTCTCCCGATTAGCGGTTCCACTGAGACAACGGGTACAACAGGTCATGTGGCAGTAACAGCGAATGCGGCAGCTCAATTGTTCTCCTCTGTGGCTGTTGAGATGTACAATCAGATTATCGAACATGTTAGGAATCCAGGTATCGTTTCAGCAGTCCGGACATTATTACAAGCAAACAGCGATGAAGCACGAGCTATCATCCCTACCGGCTGGCATCCGAGAGAAAGGAACACCATGGTGAAAAACAACAGATTTTGCTATTGCCTACCGCTCAGTTACCTGTGCAATATTTTCAAAGATTACAGAAAAGTGCTTTTCAGCCGCTTGTTGGTACGTATGACACGCGGTCAGAACGATAGAAAATGCTATATTCTGAGCGGTTCACAAGGTTCCGACAAAGCTATAAAGTGTAAGATCGAACATATGGCACTTCAAGTCAAACAGCAGCTGTGGAAATCAACCGCCTAAGATACAAAGATTCTTATACCGTTTAGAAAATGGGAGATGTACAATTACCGAATGTGAGTAATTCAACCAAGGACATGTGGTCTGTGAAGACCTCCTCAAACACCGAACGATCTCGCTTTGTTATTGTCATCTTTCAAACGGATCGACACCACAACC
Source organism: Tillus elongatus (assembly GCA_964006375.1). Taxonomy (NCBI): domain Eukaryota; kingdom Metazoa; phylum Arthropoda; class Insecta; order Coleoptera; family Cleridae; genus Tillus; species Tillus elongatus. The sequence continues at coordinate 152,413 of OZ023271.1, forward strand.
CGAGAAAAGATATTAACGAATTAGATCACGGGGTGAAGTGAAGTAGATGGCGGAGTATGGTTTTTGAAAAGTCGTAAAATGGCTTGATTTAAACTACCTGACGCTTAATGCGGTGAAGACAAAGTTTCTGCCTTTTACAGTATACAGGAACACACTGCCTACCTTTACAGACTTAACAATTAGCTGTGATAATGTTTTACAGTTGAAGAAAGCCGAATGGGTGAAATATTTGGGCATCATGATAGATGGACACCTAAGATGGGACAAAAAAGTGGAACCAATTTTGCTATTTGAGATTTTCATTGCTTTATACCAGCTCATTTTTGCTGTATAAACATTGTAATAAATGAAACGGCGAACGGAAGAATCTGCTATGTAACAAAATGACAAAACCAAATTTAAATCATCTTTCTGCGATTTTTTGCTCAATGTGGCGGCTATTTATCGTCAAGTTTTAAAAGTAAATCATAATAAAGTTTTTGTTTCGTTCATGGCATAAGTCTGACCACACGATCATATACTGTTTGTGTTTTGCTTCGTAACAGGTGATAACAAAAGCATATAAGCAGCTTGCAATCTCTGAACTTCTTCCAGATATGTTCTCTGCCCAGGCTTGCCTTGATAACTATTTGTAGTTACTAAATGGCTGCCAAAAATATAGAACTTCACGTGCTGTAAAAGTTGACAGTTTTGGTAATGGTGTAGTCTGTCGGACGTGCATAGTTTTGTACAAGAATATATAACTATCCAGCCTTTAGTTGTCACGGAAAAGCGATTGTATTTTTTTGTTTGTTAATTACTAAAATTCCTTGAACCGCATACATTGCAAGTGTATGTTTTTGGTAAATATCCATGGTAACTTTTTACAAATTATGTTTGGTTTTTTTTTGGCACTGCAGTCTGTTAAATACATAATAATCATATGATTCATTGTACCTATTTAGAAGTTCTTATAAAATTTTATTCAACATCAGGACAGCGGATAATATAAAATGCCTTTTTTATGCCGTGGGTTTCCTCTTGGCATTAATTGGTGTATTTGTCCACCAACATCTTCAGAGAATAATACAGAATCTAAGACAGAAATAGGTAAAATAGCCCACAAAAACTTAGTAGACTATATGAAAAGTCTGAACACTTTGGGCAACTACGATCATCATCATCATCATGCTACAAGAAATAATAATTCCCAATGGAGCTTATGGCGATATGGAACGCTGTATCCAAAACGAAATGGCCCGTATCTATCTCAAGTTGAATAATTTACCAGGGGGTGTTGCTATTGACGATGCAAGTTAACTGTTCAGTTTGAAATCCAACAACAACACTATGTAGTGTGATATACAGTGCAAATATGGCATTGATTTGACAGTGAACGCCTCAATAGCTCCTCTCTTGGGTTTTTCCTCAAACAGATATCTCATTAAGGATGTGGTGCACGCATCCAATTTACCCGTGGAGATTGTTAAGGTGAAAACGATCCGTTTCGAGTGTAACATAGTGAGCGGGTCTTACCACGATGGCAAACCGACACACACACTATATGAGTTTGCTCTGATGGTTGATCCGGACTATGCAATCGACATAAACCCACACAGTAAACTGTTTCTACCCGTCAACACACGTATCATTTCCCATATAAATGTAAACATCATCGATCAGAATGCAGTGCCTGTGAACTTTCAAGGTGAAGAGATCATCGTGATATTGCAATTGAGCAAGACACCAGCGGTATGTTAGTTATAGATACCAGTGACGACGAGCAACATCGGTCAGTATCTTCGTTGCCTGCATCGCAGGCGGTTCTATCCGCGGAGAACGTACAGTTTCTAAAATCACTGGGTTGCGATATTAAGCAAACTGCATATCTTCGCAGACCCCGTCGACGACGAGTCCACCAAGGGAGAAGAAGTAAACACGTACGCTCCGCAAACCAGATCATTTGATTACAACGATATATGTGGGTTTGCCATCAACCAGCAAGATGGGTTTTACGATTGGTCGAGTCCAGCAGTTTTGAGCGACACTGCCTATATGTTTGCAACCCTCCATACACCTACTTAATAAGAATCTTCAATAGTAGATTGGTCGACTGTAATGCGTAATGTATTCCCTTGGTAGGCGTGGTTTAGCTCGAGTAGCTCTAGTCAGAACTGAAATAGGCAAACAGTTTTGCGGCATTGTGTTTTGATAGAGTATATACCAATGCATGAATATATTATATTTTTTAGTCTCGTGGGGTCATTTAGATTCATTAATTACATATATAAATGAGAAAAATCAAATTACCGCTACCTATTCCAAGTAAAAAGAGAAGTAAATTAAACTTAAAAAAAATACAATATATTTTTTAGGATTTCTAAGTCCATTTTAGGGAGACCTAAAAGCCAAACAAAGTTTTTTGCGATATGTGAAGAAAAAACAAGGCTCCTATGAGAGTTGTCCGAACGCGCTGAATTTCAATTATTATCTTTAGCAAATGCGCAATAGTAGCGAATTTTCATAAAAAACTTGTTTTCATAAATCTGCAAGTTAAAATAGTAAGTAAGTATTGAAAAAAAGTAAGCAGGCAACGCGTTTTTGCAGCGAATGTTCATAAATATATTTGAAATGTTATAATAAGTCAATTTCCCATTATTAAGCTAAAATCTTAACTTTTAATATTTAACAGTACAATTAAGTGTCTATAATTGAGCAGCATTGGGTACCTACAATATTTTATAAAAATAAAACGTAAATATTTAAGTCTGGCTGCCTTTTGAATAAGTAGCAGGTTAAGCAAAAGTAAGTACAAAAAATTATAATGTTTGTAGAGTTTTTAAGAGCATTCCAATTCATACCTTTATCTGTCCCATTATTAAGCAGATTTTTTTTGTTAATAATTATTAAAAGTCAAAAAAGGCATATCTTAGTGTATACTGCACCACGAACATCTTACAATAAATGTTGTTGTAATAAAAAAAGGTACTGAGCATGGCTTAACCGAAATATAACGCGAGGATTGAAACAGCCGGGATGTCTGTTGTGGAGAATATATCAGCCAATAAAACCGTCCGGATCGCTTCGCGCCAATTTCAAAATGAAGTATAAGTCCCGCTATCTCATACGTTTTGTAATTGACGAGGCAAATTCATTAAACAACTGTTTTATGTCTGTGCCTTTAATTTGTAGATTTTTTTAGAGTTTATTTGTATGTTAGTTAGTGTAATAGAAACACATATCAGCGTGTAATGCGTTATTATTTACTATATTTGCCAAGTAAAGCAGCATAAGAATATGATGACTGTGGAGAAAAGAGTAGGTAGGTAGGTACTTATATCATGGAAACAACTATTAACCAATGTCAAAGTTTGTTGTGAAAGTGTAGGTAAATAATGTTTAATGTCAGACATCTGTAATGAAAAACTAGGTATCAAATTATTATCTTTACCAAATTCCAAACTACATTTAGATCGTTAGAGTAGGCCTATAAAAAGTTCGCAATTTGTTTCCAGACTATGATGGCTTACTAGAATTATTTGTGAACACTATCTATTTTCACGGGTTAGCGCTCAAAATCGAAAATAACCTTTTAATGAGAATGAAATGTAACATTAAGTAACTACTTAATGATTCAGTTAGGTATAAGAAAAAACTTCAGTGTGATGTCAGGACAACTCCAGGCGAAACCTTGTTCTTCTTTTAGACTTGCTCGTGCATTTATTTGATTTATTTTCTATTTTCAAAACAAAAAGAAATCATTGCCCTTACATAATATAATTTTAAATTTCGTGCGTCTTTGTACTTATTCTACTTGACTTTCTAATATTAGCCAAATCGCCTTCCAAAACACTAGTCTGACCAATGACATAATAGATAGGTCTATGAGCCTGACTTTGTGCGATGTTGCCAAATGTAAAAGTTATCAACGATTTTTGTGACTAGTCTATGACCTAGCGTCTTTCAGTTTTTGCTGTTTTTAAAATACTAAATTTGGTATTCTTCTGGCAGCTAATTTATAGTAAAAAAATTAAGTTTGAATAAGCTAATTGTTCTTTTACTCAAAAACATCAAATTTGCGGTGATAGTATTATAATCTTTATACTAGAAATCTATGTACCAAATTTCATTGCAAATAAACAAGGTAGGTACAGACGTGGAGACTATTTCTCTGCTGCCTTGCAAATGTTAGTTTTATTTTCTGTAACCGGTTTCGCTGCTTGATAGCTTTCTCAGACAAAAGATGTCAAGCAGCAAAGCCGGTTACAGAAAATAAAACCAACATTTGTGAAGCCAAAGAAATAGTTTCCACGTATTTATTTAGTATGGAACGGTTTCACCAAGTAAGGGCATTAACAGTTGATGAAAACAATTAGGTTTTTTTTTTCAAATGGCTTTTCCATAATTTTTAGTATTCTACGACGAATTATTTACAGTACTTATCTCTATTCATTAACCTATAAAGAAAAGTCATGAAGTGCGTGTTCAAAGTTAACGGTAAGAAAAATCTTCGGTTTTCTCTTTGTTTAACCGCATCCCAGTTTCCAACAATATTATGCTTTTTAAAAAAATATTTTATAATTTTACATTTCCATGATAAAAAGTTAGCATTCAAGTTATAACCTATATTCTTTATTTTTTTTAAGTATTAAAATAAACTGTTATTAAATTAAATTCACTAATAGAGAGGTATCGATGGTGAGACTTGACAAACATTTTTTCAAATGAGTGCGAACTAGGACGCTTAGAACCCATATCCGCGGTCTGTTTCGAGTTTTATATGTTTATATATATATATATATATATATATATATATATATATATATATATATATATATATATATATATATATATATATATATATATATGTATCCATCTGATAACTCAAAAAATAATTAACCAATTTCGATGAAACACAGCAAGTGCCTTTTTTTATTAATGGCTTGGATGAGATCGTTAGCCAGGAAAATCGGGCAGAGTTTTCCGGGAAAATGTTGAGTTTTGTTTAGAAAAAAAATGCTCCGAAAATTACAAAACTGTTTTAATGACATTTAATGGATATTTTGGGAGGGACCGTAGTACGTACTAAAATTCAACTTTTTACGTTTATAGAAAATTGAGTTATTCAAATTTTGAATTTTTAATTCGAAAAAAATTTTTCCTCCGAAAATTACAAAGTTATTTAAATTAAATTTAGTGGTTATATTGCCTTAGGAAAGACCTTACAACATACCAAAATTAAACTTTTTATGTTAATAGAAAATTGAGTTATTCACATTTGAAGCATTTAATAAAAATTCACTACCATAACGCAACTGCTGCGTCCAGACTTCTATAAGATATAACTGAACCACACCATAATAAACTACCTATTATGTTCTGACTACACTGTTATACAGAACAGTTATTTAGGGTCGAAGACAGCAGGTAGCAGGTAGGCATTTACGATCGTTTGATGGCCTTCTATACATGTGTTGGCTTTTATTTCGAACATTATTCTAAATCAGCCCTTGCCCTTAGAAATAAATAAGCAGGTAGGTTAACTTAAAAACGCAGGCTTTATTATAATATAAACTCGTATTTGCTCAGGGCTTCAACTTTGTTTTTTCAAAAGATAAAATAACTATATATAAATAACAAAATAAATAGACAAGGGTTCCATTGAATGTTACGCAGATGGCATGATAGCGATTATTAGAAACGGAAAAAGAATTACAAAGGATGTTGAGTGTGCTAGATGTTGTTTTAAAAATATCAAACTAAACATCAATACGACGAAAATAAGGGTACACAAGATAAGTAGAGGACAGCGAAAATGAATACAAAGCTTAAATATGCAACAGCTTGAACAAGTAAAATGTTCATGTACTTTGAAAGTATTATTACGGATGATGATAAATTTAGCAAATCTGAGGAGAATCCCAACATTCAATAGGTAGACAACATACCTACTTTTCTGGCAGATAAACATTCAAATTTGGGTCTAAGGAAATGGTTCAAGTCAAACGTAGAGCATAGCATACCGTACTAGTTTTAGTGACTCATACACTGTTCCATGCACAAAAAAATGGGAACGCAGTAAGTGCGTTTTGGTAGCGAATTTTCATTAAATGCTTTAAATTTCAATAACTCAATTTGCTATTAACCTAAGGTTCGTTGGCTAGGAAACAAGTTTTCTTGAACACATTTAAGTTTATTTTCAAAAAATTTTTGTACATTTTCAGGCAGTAAGTTATTTTGATAAAATATGGTACATTGTTTCTACTATATAGGTTATACCGGTAACCAAATTGATGCCTGCTTGCATTCAAGAGGCATAAGGCACTGGCTGCGTCCAGGCTTTTTTCTTACAAACATGCATCATATTTCGATAAAAAATACAAAAATGCAATAATATAAGGGATGTGTTCGGAAGAAAAATTATAGGTATCAATGACGACTTATGTGTCATCCCGTGATTGTCAAAATGATTGTATAAGATGCAGCTCAAGACACTCTTATAATTAACGTAAACAATTTTTTCTCGTATCTTGTAGGTATAATAGCAATTATATAATTGAGCTTTACCGTAGAAATGCGCCATCCTGCATATATGTAAACAGATAAAAACTGAAACTAAACACGGATATGGATCTAGGACGCCTAGCTTGCACTCGTTTGAAAAAATCTTTTTAAAATTCAAAAGTCGCGGTCTCCTCATTAACGAATTTTTTCCACGAAAATTAGCTAAAAATTATAGATCGATAAACCATAAGCTTAACTAAAGCCACTGCCAAAGCATCAGAGAAAGTCTCTATTTGAAATGAATATTCTGTAAACATTTATGTAAAATGAAGGACAATGACGGTTGAAGCAAAAAATTAAGGGTTTGCAGAACCCTCTCTTTGCGACATTTTCTTTACATAAACCGTATTTGTTTTAGCTTGTTTGCTTAAATGTTGCCAATTTTGTCGTTTCAAAACGCGAGTTTGACGTTTTGAAGAAAACCCCATTTTTTTCCTTTAAATGCCTATAACTTTTTTGCCTTTAAACTTACAGACCTAAGTCGTGATACATGATTCATTCTTTATAATACAAATAAGCCTACAAAATTTGGTTCCATTGCTTTGTTATTTCTGGAGATATAATTTTTTTCGAAAGAAAACAAAATTTTTCGGGAAAACCTTGGCCGATTTTCTTGGCTAACGAACTTAAGCAAGCCACTCGCAAAAGGAAGGTACATATGGAATTTGATCAAAATTGGCCCATTATTTTTTGAGTTATCGGTGTGATACAATCTAAAAGTCGGGATCTTCTCATTAGTGAATTTTTTTAAAAGAAAATTCACTAATAAACTAAAGCTTCTGCTCATATACACAATCCTCAAGAATATAGGATAAACTAAGTGAAGATTGGAACATGTGATGAGAACTGATAAGTACACTCGGAAAACCAAAACCACCGCAACACATTCTTAAAGCCGAAACGATCGTTTCACTCACAAAGACCTAATGATAATCTGCTACTAGAATGTTGTAATGCATGGGAAGTAAAGTTGTACTTTGACCAGCAAGTTACAAAGAGAATGGAACTTTTCCCCTTTCACAAGTATATGTCTTTCAAATAATGTTATCCGAAAGTTATTATGTTGCAGTGTTATGTTCAATAAAGCTTTTCCTCTTTCATTAAGCATTTTATTCTCCATCCTCTTCCACATAACATACTTATTAACATTTCTGACATATTCCATGTCTACATTTCAAATACATATGAATTGATGAACATTTACATCAGGTCCAAATTAAAATGTTTATCAGTGTGAAGACAAGGCTTTTTGTTTATTAAATGGTTACTTTGCCATCGAGATCCTTCTTGCCAGTTCTCATTGTATCATCAACAGTAATAATACTTTCAAGGTACATAAATATTTTTATTTCGTCAAGTTGTTGGCCATCCAGCTTTATATCCATGTTCGCAGTTCTGTCCTTACATATCTTTATTAGTTTTCTTTTCGCAATATTAATTTTTATTGACTGTATGACAATTTTTAACGTCGGTCTATTCCCGCAACTATGGCCAATCTCCGACGCCAGGGAGCAGTTTCACCTTACTACCCTGGAAATGTTGGCAAACCTCGGCCCTTCTATAAGAAGGGTATGGATCTTTAACGTGCCCAACATCGCACGGACACGTTAAAGATCCGTACCCCTACTTGACCATTGTCGCGGACTAGACCGATGTTAAAAAAAGTGAGTAATACAATCATCTGTGTGTGTAAACTGTAAACTGAATATTTATTTGATTTAATTATTTTCACTCATCTAATTATTCATTCTGGAATAGGAAGTGGCAACGCTGTGTGAGATTCACACAACCAAAACGGCTACGCAGCATGCGCAGCGCAAATATGTGCGATGCGCGGTTAATTTTTAAAGTCTCAGAATGTCCTACACGTTTCTCTAATTTATAACCTCAGTAGGTACACTTCGTTTTTCAAAAAACAAGGGAACAGCGAAGCAACAGAAAGACAAGTTGTATAATTTGAACTGTAACCTGGCTCTTTACTTCAGATTTTAAAATGGGTAAGTCAGTTGTAAAATTTGTTAATTAGAATCAAAATATAAGTAGTTTTAAATATATGTGGGAAACTATAACCCAATTATTTTCATTTGTAATAAAAATGTCTTGTTTTTCAAGTCTTTATATATATATATATATATATATATATATATATATATATATATATATATATATATATATATATATATATATATATATATATATATATATATATATATATATATATATAGCCTATCGAGTTTTACTCTTGCAGTTGTGATTTCTTTATCAAAAAATAATGTGTAACAAGAAATGACTCTTAATTTTCTTAACATGGATGTTCTTCAAAATGTTAGGTTTACCTATTCAATTTCACTTCTGCTTGTATAAAAAAAAGTCTGAACGGAGCAAGTGCGCTATAGTAGCGAATTTTCATCAGTTTTGTTATAATGTACTATAAGTGAAGAGAAGTATGCAAAAATTGAAGTTGTAGGAACAAGAGCCAGCAGGTAGATATATTTGTAAAGTAGGAGCATCCTGAAATTTTAGCAAAATTGATAGTGACAATTCTAGAAAGTTTGATACAGCATTTTCGAGAAGGTAATTTGTAATTTTCGATGTAAAAACTTGACTCGCAGAACTGACCAGTGTGGTGAAAAAATACCGGAAGTCTCTAGTTGGCCTAGAAGCTTCACAAACCATGATCTACATATAAAAGAAATATTTTACGTTGTTACCTCTTGAATAGCGAAATTGTCTTTATGAAAATCCGCTGATATTGAACAATTTATTACAAAATTAAGAAATATGTGGTAAATTCAATACTCTCATGCAACATTTTTTTCAATTTCAAAGCAAGTACAAACAGAAACCGAGCAAAGTGACAAGGTTGTTCAGATCTTATCCAAGGTGAGCCAAGCAGTTGATGGCTTGAGGGAACACCTGGTCCCTCTGTATGGTTAGTGTTAAATTTCAAAGATTTATATTATTATGTTGAATATAATTTTGATTTTGTTGAAATTTTGTAATGTTTTGTTTGCAATATACACGCACTTGCCTAGCCTGATGCTGAAGAAGAAAAGTTTGAAGTTATATCATAAATGTTTTATATAGATGTATATAATTTACTGTTTATAATAAAAGGCAATAAAAAAGTTTACTTTTTGTATGCTCTTACAGAAGGGTTCTGTAAATATTTATGTTGTCTTGCAACCAGAAGTAAAGTGTTACCAGAAACAGGTGCAGCATCAGTGGTATCAAATGAAAGCAGTGGTATTTGCGACTGTTGAAACAGACTGTGGAAAATAATTGTTAGTAATACATATACTGATAATACTAATCATCTATAAACTTTTTAGTTTTATAAATTTTTGTGTGCATTTTTTGCGTAAGTTCCAAACACATTTGTTTTTATACTATTTTATGTGTGGTGTGTGTTGGCATGTTTTGAATTCAAATACATGAGATGGCAACTACCATTACCTACACTATAACCATAAAAGTATTGAGCTAAGGACTGAGGTATAATTTTTTTGATCATTAAATTGTACACTTACAGTAACCATTTTCTAAATTTTATTTCGCAATAGATTTATTGTATATTGACTCTTAGAAGGCAGATAAAGGTACTATGTCTGGTTTCAAGTTTTTATTAAACTGTTTTAGCATTTGTTCCTAATCAAAAGCTCTTTTTGTAAGACTCATACAGTTTATATTATATTACATATATATATATATATATATATATATATATATATATATATATATATATATATATATACATATATATATATATATATATATATATATATATATATATATATATATATATATATATATATAAGAAAACTATTCATATTTGGTCTGTTAGTGGAAATTCTTAGTCAATATAAAAAAAACATGGTTACAAAATGTTAACCTTAGGGTCTATAGAAAATGAAAGTGAATCATCTCAAGAACCTTTACCAAAAATTCAATAATTATTGTTTTCCTTCCTTAGTGAAACTGTTCCATATTAAATACAGACGTTGAGACTATTTTTTTTGGCTTCACTAACATTGGTGTTCTTTTTTGTAAATGAAGGACATAGCAGTGAAACTGGTTACAGAAATGTTAAAGAACATCTAGAATTCTAAAGGGCCACCTGTTCCCGTTAACTTAGGTGCTGGCTACGTCCTTCATTTACAGAAAAGAAAACAAATATTAGTGAAGCCAGAGAAATAGTCTCAACATCTGTATTTAGTATTGACCTAGGTACAATAATTTTTTTGTTACATTTTTAACTGTTTTGTAAAGTAACTTAAAAGTTTTACTAGATGAAACCTGAAATGTTCATATTTATTTTTTAGCTTCATGTACCTACTTCGCTGATATTTTTTAATTGATAGTACTTTATAACTTCATTTTTTGTTGTAATTTTAATTAAGCAGGTATAACTTTTACATTTTTCTTCATAATTTTAATACTTTTATATTATTGTATATAGTAAGTATATTTGTTCATCTAAATTCTACACGTGTTTTACAAATAGGTATAAGCTTATACACTGTAATCAAAACAATTGTATTCACTTATAATGCTTCAACTTACACTATCAAACAATTTTATACCTATTTTAATTTTAATGCTGTTAGCGAAAATTTTATTATGAAAAATTCGCCTTTAATGTCCCTTTCTTTAGTTATCATTCTGTAACTGCTACCAGTATTTAACTTGCTTTAAGAGGGAACTTGCTTTTAATTGTGACCATATAATGTTAATTGTTTGATCACAATTTATCACTATAATTTTGACATAATTTTACATCACTAAAACAGTCAGATTTATATAATTTTATATTAGCCTAATAATGTATCTTTAGCAATATTCATTATTAATAAATCAGGATATTTATAAAACTCTCTGACATATCGGATAATTTACAGTATATCGCAGCACATGATTACGCTCTCGATTTATGCCAATAAATGAGCTCGTTCACATGTAATGCATGTTTATTGCTTTTAATGTAGGTAAACCTTAAAAATAGTATTACAAACATTCAATGATAGTTGTATTTTATATTTATATTATAATATCTACCTTAATTCTGAGTCTTGTGTGGACCTTGTGTTCATGTCTCACGGGTGCCATGCAGATGCAGGAAAACTTCACTTTATAGTGAGCCAGATTCATGAGAGGCTATTTTTGACTAGCAATTACAATTTGTGGTTTACCGTAGACTTCTGAACAAAATTTGCCATGTTTTCAGAGGTTCTAGGGTTCATTTCAGTGCTGGAGTCAAACCTGCTACCTTTAGAGTATCAGAGATTTTCACCACTACACCACAGGCAATGACCTTATACCCACATTAAATTATAAATATCGTTTGTTCTAAAATATAACATATAGAAATAAGAAAATAGTTTGTTTCATTTTTATATAATTTTCAGTTTTTACGTTGTGTCTTACAGTTTATTTAATTCAAATATGATTCTGTTTTTAGTGTACATAATATATTATGTTAAAAATTTAATAAATCTTAGGCAACCATGTATTTTTTATAACTAATCAAGTTTACGCACTTTGTTAATTGTAATGGACTTTTAATTTGGATTTAATATATTTATCAAATATGATTTGACTTGGAAATAATTAATAATTAACAATATGTTACCAGTCAGTAATCTTCACCACTATGCTATATGTTGTTACCTTTATATTTACATAAAGATAAAAATATGTTCTATTTTAAATCATAACAATTAGAGGTGTGCAAACCGAACTATAAACGAACCCAAGCAAAAATGTTGCATCGAAGTTCGAACCTCTCAGTATGTCTAAGGTTCACAGTCGAACATCGAACTTCTTAAACATTGAACATTGAACTAACTACAGTTCTTCAATGTTCACATATATTTTCCTTAAATACAAAAATTAGGTACATTGTGGCATACAATATTTGGTACATAGAAAAAAAAAAAGGTTTGACAAAATTTGCAGGTCGATTGGATAAAAATGCCCTCTGATGCTGATGTTTGTTTATAAGATGAGCCGGTGTTGAATCAAAAATACAAAAAGGCACATTGAACACTTTTTTTATACTTCTACATCTATAATAGCTAAGCTCAATTATAAATATTTTTTTGTTTGGTATTAGCTGGGCAGTTTTAGCAAATTTGAATAAGTGGTTTAAAAGTGAGCATATATATATATATATATATATATATATATATATATATATATATATATATATATATATATATATATATATATATATATATATATATATATATATACTGTTTTGGATCATTGTAAAATAAAGTATGTTTAATCTAATGTTTTCGGAAGGCAATCTGCAATTATAGTCATAAATTGTGAAAATTTACTTTACCAACCAGTTGCGAACACTGCCATTATAATGTTGTAACCACAAAAAGGCATTGGGATGCTAGGATATATAAAAATATAATAATTCAGTGATGTTAATTAGCTGTCTCAGTGTCTCACAAACTGTCAAAGATATGAATGATATTTCCTGAAATAACGCTATCGACTCAATGGGGCTGATACGGACTTTATAACTTCGCTACCTTTGCCAGCATTGGATGCCTGTAAAGTTCAACTTCAAAGTATTCTTTAGCAACGAACTCCAAGCTATTTTGAAGGATTACGTATTTCGAACTAGTTTAGCATCGCCTAGCGCAAACAATTTTTCGAACCAAAGGTTTGGTTCAAGTTAGGGTTCGGTTCGAAATTTCGAAACTTTGCACACCTCTAAAAACAATACATATGATAATAAATAAGAAAAAATTGTATATTAAATATATGTGTTTGAAACTTTATTGGTTTAAATGTTGAGTTTTATTTTCTTTTATAAAAACTGAAATATATCTTACGTGATAATGTATTTTTTTTACCAAAAACCCATTTCTCTGTACTTCATATATATATATATATATATATATATATATATATATATATATATATATATATATATATATATATATATATATATATATATATATATATATATATATATATATATATATATATACAACATCTGTTGTTAATTTCCAATGATTTTTTTTATTTCCTTCATTATGTAATTAAGTATGTATATATATTTCAAAATAAACTATTTTTAACAATATTTCTCCCCAATCATACATTAAAAAAAACACAATTTTGCAACAAATAAGCATTAAAAATAAATGCCATCAAAGACAGTTTTTTTTAATATTTGGCAATAATAAAAAAAACATTAAAGTTAATTATAATGTGGTTGTGCTGTTAATTAAAAAATGAAACTAATCTTGTCAATGAATTTTTTCATTACAAATATTTTTATAGGAAAATGTCATTGCAATTTAAACTATTAATACCTTCTACAAAAACAATTATTTACCCTTATGTATATTTATTTGTATCTAAATAACTCAAACAATTCAAAATGCAATTAAATAAGTCTCCTATAAAACATAAATTTGAATGTCTACATTAATTACATAATATTTATGTTCTCTATATAGTTTCTGTTATGGGAGGAGCATAAGAAATAAGAACACTCCCATTGGTCTGTCTGTGACACTTCACACAGTCAGCCAGACAAATACTGAAAAAATGATCTTTCTGCCTGTATGGAGTCGATCTATTGTTGTGTCCCGCTAAAGAGTGTCGCGCAGAACCACTGTCGCGCTAATCGACGACCTCGCGATTAGTCTTCGGCAGCTCTCCTGATTAGCGGTTCCACTGAGACAACGGGTACAACAGGTGATGTGGCAGTAACAGGGAATGCGGCAGTTCATTTGTTCTCCTCTGTGGCTGTTGAGATGTGCAATCAGATTATCGAACATGTTAGGAATCCAGGCGTCGTTACAGCAGTCGGGACATTATTACAAGCAAACAGCGATGAAGCACGAGCTTTTATCTCTACCGGCTGGCATCCGAGCGAAAGGAACACCATGGTGAAAAACAGCAGATTTTGCTATTGCCTACCGCTCCGTTACCTGTGCAATATGTTCAAAGATTACAGAAAAGTGCTTTTCAGCCGCTTGTTGGTACGTATAACACGCAGTCAGAACGATATAAATTGCTATATTCTGTGCGGTGCACAAGGTTCCTACAAAGCTATAAAGTTTAACATTGAACATATGGCATTTCAAGTCAAACACATCCACCCCAGTGATGTGATACAGCAGCAGCTGTTGAAATCGACTGCCCGAGATACAAAGATTCTTATACCGTTTAGAAAATGGGAGATGAACAATTACCGAATGTGAGTAATACAACCAAGGACTTGTGGTCTGTGAAGACCTCCTCAAACACCGAACGACCTCGCTTTGTTATTGTCATCATTCAAACGGATCGCCACCACAACCCGAGAAAAGATATTAACCAATTAGATCACGGGGTGAAGTGAAGCAGATGGCGGAGTCTGGTTTCAGAAAACTCATGGAATTGCTTGATTTAAACTACCTGGCGCTTAATGCGGAGAAGACAAAGTTTCTGCCTTTTACAGTATACAGGAACACACTGCCTACCTTTACAGACTTAACAATTAGATGTGATAATGTTTTACTGTTGAAGAAACCCGAATGGGCGAAATATTTGGGCATCATAATAGATGGACACCTAAGATGGGACAAACAAGTGGAACAAGTCGTAAATAGGATCAGGTCCTTGCTTTATAAATTCAAATTATTGAGACAGAACTTGACCACTCGAGAAATGAGAGTACTCTACCACGCCCTGGTAGAGTCGCAACTGTCATATGGGATAATCAGATGGGGAGGTGCGAGGGACAGTGTGTTTAAGGCGGCGGCGTGGTACAGAAGTGGATGTTCAAGATCGGAAGCCTATTACCCAAGTGAATGTATTTTTAGAGAATCGCGTCTTCTTGACTGTAGGAGACTGTATTTCAAAACATTACTTATAGAATTGAATAAGCATCCTGACAGGTTGATATTTTTTAATCAAGGTTATAACACGAGACACAAAAGCGACTGTAGAATGGGTAAATGCAACCAGAGTTTCGGACAGCGAGGTCATGTGTACCTGTGGCAAAAATTGTATAACCTAATCCCCGATGAACTACCAGTTTATAAAAAAAATGAGCCGATGGCTGCGTTCTATAACACGGGATATAGTCAACAATGTAATCAATAGTAATTGGTGCTAGAGCACGGGCTCGTCTCCGTTGATCATGGTACTGACGTAAAATCTAGAAAATGGAAACGGGTGGGAAGGCTTGATGGGGAGATCTTTTATATATTTCTGTTTTTCGTTTTTACAAAATCGAACTTAGGATGGGTTGAAGTAATTGAACATTTTTCTGATTTGCTCATGGAATTTGGGTACTTCGTGAGTGTCGTTCTTGTTTATTCTGTGATTGTAGGCTTTATGAATAACAAACCATGTGTGTATATTTCTTCTTTTGTTGAATAAACTTATATTTATTAACTTATAATTAGATGGGAAGTTGCGAGGGACAGTGTATTTAAGGCGGCGGACGTGGTACAGAAGTGGATGTTAAAGACAATATATCGGAAGCCTATTACTTACCCAAGTGAATGTCTATTTAGAGAATCGCGTCTTCTTGACTGTAGGCGATGTATTTCAACACATTACTTACAGAATTGTATAAGTATCCCCAATGAAGTCAGAGGTAGTGTTTCACTAGCAGTTTATAAAAAAAATGACGGATGGCTGCGTTCTATAACACGGGATATAGTCAACAATGTAATCAATAGTAATTGGTGCTAGCGCACGGGCTCGTCTCCATTGATCATGGGACTGACGTAAAATCAAGAAAATGGAAACTGGTGGGAAGGCTTGATGGGGAGATATTTTATATATTTCTGTTTTTCGTTTTTACAAAGTCGAACTTAGGATGGGTTGAACTAATTGGACCTTTTTCTGATTTGCTCTTGGGAGAGCTGGCAGCTCAAATATAGGGAGAAGTAGTTTTTAAATGTTCTGAACTCACAAATAAGTACATTTAGGTACTTCGTGGGTATCGTTCTTGTTTATTCTGTGATTGTAGGCTTTATGAATAACAAACCATTTGTGTATATTTCTTCTTTTGTTGAATAAACTTATATTATTATTATTATATTATTATCCGCTCATAATTTCATATGAAGAGGTGTTAGTTAATGAAACTGACATACATTTAATTCGCACAGCTTATGTAGTAAATTCTGCATAATTTTCCACTTGAATCAAATATTAGGAAAAAAACGAATCATTCTATCCTGCATACCATCATAGCTGTAGTTGCAGATCAACCCTCTCTATACCTGTGTTGATCGCCACATACATTTTTTAGTTTTTTTCAAAAGAACCCACCAGAACGTCGATAATCCGGATCAATTGGGATTATAGTCAATCTGAATATTCGAATCAACTACACAATTTTCAGTTATAATTAATTTTGCTATTTGAGATTTTCATTGCTTTATACCAGCTCATTTTTGCTGTATAAACATTGTAATAAATGAAATTGCGAACGGAAGAATCTGCTATGTAACAAAATGACAAAACCAAATTTGAGTCATCTTGCTGCGATTTTTATACTTAATGTGGCGGCTATTTATCGTCAAGTCTTAAAAGTAAATCATAATACAGTTTTTGTTTTGTTGAGGGCATAAGTCTGACCACACGATCATATACTGTTTGTGTTTTGCTTCGTTACAAGTGATAACAAAAGCATATAAGTAACTTGCAATCTCTGAACTACTTCCAGATATGTTCTCTGTCCAGGCTTCCTTTGATCAGTATTTGTAGTTACTAAATGGCTGCCAAAAATATAGAACTTTACGTGCTGTAAAAGTTGACAATTTTGGTAATGGTGTAGTCTGTCGGATGTGCATGGTTTTGTACAAGAAACTTGAACCTTTTAGCTCCAACTATACATCCTTTAGTTGTCACGGAAAAGCGATTGTAGGGGACAGTGTGTTTAAGGCGGCGGCGTGGTACAGAAGTGGATGTTAAAGATAATATATCGGAAGCCTATTACTTACCCAAGTGAATGTCTTTTTAGAGAATCGCGTGTTCTTGACTGTAGGCGACTGTATTTCAAAACATTACTTATAGAATTGTATAAGCATCCTGACAGGCTGATATCACGGTTATAACACGAGACACAAAAGCGACTGTAGAAGAGATAAATGCAACCAGAGTATCGGACAGCGAGGTCATATATACCTGGGGCAAAAATTGGATAACCTAATCCCCGATGAACTACCAGTTTATAAAGAAATGAGCCGATGGCTGCGTTCTATAACACGGGATATAGTCAACAATGTAATCAATAGTAATTGGTGCTAGAGCACGGGCTCGTCTAGCCTTATATTATTATTATTATTATTATTATTATTATTATTATTATTATTATTATTATTATTATTATTATTATTATTATTATTATTATTATTACTATTATATTATCCGCTCATAATTTCATATGAAGAGGGGCACTTTACCTCTTTTGTGTAAATTAGGATATCGCCTGCTGAGCGTTTTACATTTCCAAAACCTCTGTTCCACGTAAATGAAGAATATTCTGAAGTTTTATTTGAAGTAGATCCAGGCAAAAATTTTGACTGGATGTTGGATGATTATGCATCCTTAGGTGCCTCTAATGGTGAACACACAATGACAACATATTTGTCACTGTGATTTCTAATTACGCTAAAAGGTGTGCCTATGTTACATGCGTCAGAACACAGCATATTAACGACATCCATGATAACTACAGAAAATACATAACAGAATATAATTCTAATGTAAAAGATAGTAAAAGTGAAAGTGCTGTGCCAACAGATCTGTGAATATTTTACGGACCATGGACTTCTAGGGAAGTTGTCAAACTGGAAAAAGACCATACTGTCGAGAAGGTCCTTCAGTTATCTAAATCAATAATTTATGATATTTTGCCTGCAAAGCCACATAAATCTCCTGTTTCTGATTCAGGGGGTTCAACAACGGAAGAAGATGTGTCTACTAAAGAGAATGTTGCTGAGGATAGAGGTGAATTAAAGCACGAAGAGAGGTTTGTATCTGGGGTGCATACAATTAGCGCCATCCTAAGCAATGAAACGATTACAACAAATCCTAGGCTTGCCCACGTTACAGCCTTTGCTACAATTAAACTTACATACGAAGAAGGCAATAATAGCTTCGAGGACGAGCTGAAAATATTTATCCAAAAACTGCAACAAGGCATATAAACCGCCAGTTCTTACAGGTAATCACTTTTTAGGTATCTATATGCAGTAAAACCTCCCAACATCACACACCCCTGGTGCACACGCAACATGTTGTGGGGAATTGTCCAGTGTTGCAATGTAAAATGAGACCTGAAATCTCAAGAACGTTTATTTTTTTGAATGTTTACGTTTTGATGTGTAAATACTTAAATGTATTTTCTTTCAAGTGATACCTTGTTATGTCAACCATTTGTAAATATGATGATATGGCATATACTTACTGTTTTTAACCTGATTGCACAAAGTGTTAGTTAATAAAACTGACATAAATTTAATTCGCACAGTTTATGTAGTAAGTTCTGCATAATTTTCCACTTGAATCAAATATTAGGAAAAAGCTCATCATTCTATACTGCATACCATCATAACTGTAGTTGTAGATCAACCCTCTCTATACCTGTGTTGATCGCCACATACATTTTTTAGTTTTTTTCTTTAAAGAACCCACCAGAACGTCGATAATCCGGATCAATTGGGATTATAGTCAATCTGAATATTCGAATCAACTACACAATTTTCAGTTATAATTAATTTTGCTATTTGAGATTTTCATTGCTTTATACCAGCTCATTTTTGCTGTATAAACATTGTAATAAATGAAACGGCGAACGGAAGAATCTGCTATGTAACAAAATGACAAAACCAAATTTAAATCATCTTTCTGCGATTTTTTACTCAATGTGGCGGCTATTTATCGTCAAGTCTTAAAAGTAAATCATAATAAAGTTGTTGTTTTGTTCAGGGCATAAGTCTGACCACACGATCATATACTGTTTGTGTTTTGCTTCGTTGCAGGTGATAACAAAAGCATATAAGCAGCTTGCGATCTCTGAACTTCTTCCAGATATGTTCTCTGCCCAGGCTTGCCTTGATAAGTATTTGTAGTTACTAAATGGCTGCCAAAAATATAGAACTTCACGTGCTGTAAAAGTTGACAGTTTTGGTAATGGTGTAGTCTGTCGGACGTGCATGGTTTTGTACAACAAACTTGAAGGTTTTAGCTCCAACTATCCATCGTTTAGTTGTCACGGAAAAGCGATTGTGTTTTTTTTTTGTTAATCACTAAAATTCCTTGAACCGCATACATTGCAAGTGTATGTTTTTGGTAAATATCCATGGTAACTTTTTACAAATTATGTTTTTTTTTTTTTTTGGCTCTGCAGTCTGTTAAATACATAATAATCATATGATTTATTGTACCTATTTAGAAGTTCTTATAAAATTTTATTCAACATCAGGACAGCGGATAATATAAAATGCCTTTTCATGCCGTGAGTTTCCTCTTGGCATTAATTGGTGTATTTGTGCACCAACATCTTCAGAGAATAATACAGAATCTAAGACAGAAATAGGTAAAATAGCCCATAAAAACTTAGTAGACTATATGAAAAGTCTGAACACTTTGGGCAACTACGATCATCATCATCATCATCATGCTACAAGAAATAATAATTCCCAATGGAGCTTATAAAATTGGCGATATGAAACGCTGTATCCAAAACGAAATGGCCCGTATCTATCTCAAGTTGAATAATTTACCAGGGGGTGTTGCTATTGACGATGCAAGTAAAGTGTTCAGTTTGAAATCCAACAACAACACTTTGAAGTGTGAGATACAGCTCCTCTCTTGAGTTTTTCCACAAACAGATCTTCCATTAAGAATGTGGTGCACGCATCCAATTTACCCGTGGAGATCGTTAAAGTGAAAACGATCCGTTCGGAGTGTAACATAGTGAGCGGGTCTTACCATGATGTCAAATCGACACACACACTATATGAGTTTGCTCCGATGGTTTATCCGGGTTATGCTTTCGACATAAACCCACACAGAAAACTGTTTCTACCTGTCAACACACGTATCATTTCACATATAAATGTAAACTTCATCGATGAGGATGCAGTGCCTGTGAACTTTCAAGGTGAAGAGATCATCGTGATATTGCAATTGAGCAAGACACCAGCGGTATGTTAGTTATAAATACCAGTGACGACGAGCAACATCGGTCAGTATCTTCGTTGCCTGCATCGCAGACGGTTCTATCCGCGGAAAACGTACAGTTTCTAAAATCATTGGGTTACGATGTTAAGCGAACTTCATATCTTCGCAGACCCCGTCCACGACGAGTCCATCAAGGGAGAAGAAGTAAACACATACGCTCCGCAAACCAGATCATTTAACTACAACGATACATGTGAGTTTGCCATCAACCAGCAAGATGCGTTTTACGATTGGTCTTCGGCAGCTCTCCCGATTAGCGGTTCCACTGAGACAACGGGTACAAGAGGTCATGTGGCAGTAACAGCGAATGCGGCAGCTCAATTGTTCTCCTCTGTGGCTGTTGAGATGTACAATCAGATTATCGATCATGTTAGGAATCCAGGCATCGTTACAGCAGTCCGGACATTATTACAAGCAAACAGCGATGAAGCACGAGCTATCATCCCTACCGGCTGGCATCCGAGAGAAAGGAACACCATGGTGAAAAACAACAGATTTTGCTATTGCCTACCGCTCAGTTACCTGTGCAATATTTTCAAAGATTACAGAAAAGTGCTTTTCAGCCGCTTGTTAGTACGTATAACACGCGGTCAGAACGATAGAAATTGCTATATTCTGAGCGGTTCACAAGGTTCCGACAAAGCTATAAAGTTTAAGATTGAACATATGGCACTTCAAGTCAAACAGCAGCTGTGGAAATCAACCGCCTGAGATACAAAGATTCTTATACCGTTTAGAAAATGGGAGATGTACAATTACCGTATGTGAGTAATTCAATCAAGGACTTGTGGTCTGTGAAGAACTTCTCAAACACCGAACGATCTCGCTTTGTTATTGTCATCTTTCAAACGGATCGCCACCACAACTCGAGAAAAGATATTAACCAATTAGATCACGGGGTGAAGTGAAGCAGATGGCGGAGTATGGTTTTTGAAAAGTCGTGGAATAGTTTGATTTAAACTACCTGACGCTTAATGCGGAGAAGACAAAGTTTCTGCCTTTTACAGTATACAGGAACACACTGCCTACCTTTACAGACTTAACAATTAGCTGTGATAATGTTTTACAGTTGAAGAAAGCCGAATGGGTGAAATATTTGGGCGTCATAATAGATGGACACCTAAGATGGAACAAACAAGTGGAACCAGTCGTAAATAGGATCAGGTCCTTGCTTTATAAATTCAAATTATCGAGACAGAACTTGAACACTCGAGAAATGAGGGTACTCTATCACGCCCTGGTAGAGTCGCAACTGTCATATGGGATAATTAGATGGGGAGGTGCGAGGGACAGTGTGTTTAAGGCGGCGGCGTGGTACAGAAGTGGATGTTAAAGATAATATATCGGAAACCTATTATTACCCAAGTGAATGTCTTTTTAGAGAATCGAGTCTTCTTGACTGTAGACGGCTGTATTTCAAAACATTACTTATAGAATCGTATAAGCATCCTGACAGGCTGATATTTTTTAATCACGGTTATGGTGTAGTCTGTCGGAGGTGCATGGTTTTGTACAAGAAAGTTGAACCTTTTAGCTCCAACTATCCATCCTTTAGTTGTCACGAAAAAGCGATTGTGGCATTTTTCGTTAATCACTAAAATTCCTTGAACCGCATACATTGTAAGTGTATGTTTTTGGTAAATATCCATCGTAACTTTTTACAAATTATGTTTTTTTTTGGCTCTGCAATCTGTTAAATACATAATAATTATATGAATTATTGTACCCAGATGTTCTTATAAAATTTAATTCAACATCAGGACAGCGGATAATATAAAATGCCTTTTCATGCTGTGAGTTTCCTCTTGGCATTAATTGGTGTATTTGTACACCAACATATTCAGAGAATAATGCAGAATCTAAGACAGAAAGAGGTACAATAGCCCACAAAAAGATAATAGACTATATGAAAAGTCTGAACACTTTAGGCAACTACGATCATCAACATCATCATCATCATCATCATCATCATCATCATCATCATCATCATCATCATCATCATCATCATGCTACAAGAAATAATAATTCCCAATGGAGCTTATAAAATTGGCGATATGGAACGCTGTATCCAAAACGAAATGGCCCGTATCTATTTCAAGTTGAATAATTTACCAGGGGGTGTTGCTATTAACGATGCAAGTAAACTGTTAAGTTTGAAATCCAACAACAACACTTTGAAGTGTATGATAAAGTGCAAATACGGCATTGATTTGACAGTGAACGCCTCAATAGCTCCTCTCTTGGGTTTTTCCTCAAACAGATCTCCCATTAAGGATGTGGTGCACGCATCCAAATTACCCGTGGAGATTGTTAAAGTGAAAACGATCCGTTTCGTGTGTAACATAGTGAGCGGGTCTTACCACGATGGCAAACCGACACACACACTATATGAGTTTGCTCCGATGGTTGATCCGGGCTATGCAATCGACATAAACTCACACAGTAAACTGTTTCTACCCATCAACACACGTATCATTTCGCATATAAATGTACACATCATCGATCAGAATGCAGTGCCTGTGAACTTTCAAGGTGAAGAGATCATCGTGATATTGCAATTGAGGAAGGAACCAGCGGTATATTAGTTATAAATACCAGTGACGATGAGCATAATCGATCAGTATCTTCGTTGCCTGCATCGCAGACGGTTCTATCCGCGGAAACCGTACAGTTTCTAAAATCATTGGGTTACGATGTTAAGTATGGGGATAACATAGAAATAAGAAAAGGAAAAGAATGGGGACCGGGTCAGGTAATCGGCAGGCATGAAACGCCAAGATCATATATTGTGAGAGATGAAAGGGATGAAATATTTAGAAGAAACAGAGGTGAGCTAAAGGAAGCAAATAGTGAGTTTAAAGTACTGCAGTCACTAAATTTTGTCGATTCTGAAGATGTGCTCCCCGCAGTCCCAAACAGGAATGAAAAAGAAAATGTGTCAGAACAAGTCAACAACAGACCAAAAAGAGACATCAGGAAACCTAGTTACCTTGATGATTATGTGTGTTCCTAGGTTTAAAATAGGTTTAAGGAGTGTTGTTAACTACATATCTTCGCAGACCCCGTCCACGACGAGCCCATCAAGGGAGAAGAAGTAAACACGTACCCTCCGCAAACCAGATCATTTGATTACAACGATACATGTGGGTTTGCCATCAACTAGCAAGATGAGTTTTACGATTGGTCTTCGGCAGCTCTCCGATTAACGGTTCCACTGAGACAACGGGTACAACAGGTGATGTAGCAGTAACAGTGAATGCGGCAGCTCATTTGTTCTCCTCTGTGGCTGTTGAGATGTACAATCAGATTATCGAACATGTTAGGAATCCAGGCATCGTTACAGCAGTCCGGACATTATTACAAGCAAACAACAAGCTATCATCCCTACCGGCTGGGATCCGAGCGAAAGGAACACCATGGTGAAAAACAACAGATTTTGCTATTGCCTACCGCTCAGATACCTGTGCAATATTTTCAAAGATTACAGAAAAGTGCTTTTCAGCCGCTTGTTGGTACGTATAACACGCGGTCAGAACGATAGAAATTGCTATATTCTGAGCGGTTCACAAGGTTCCGACAAAGCTATAAAGTTTAAGAGTGAACATATGGCACTTCAAGTCAAACAGCAGCTGTGGAAATCAACTGCCTAAGATACAAAGATTCTTATACCGTTTAGAAAATGGGAGATGTACAATTACCGAATGTGAGTAATTCAACCAAGGACATGTGGTCTGTGAAGACCTCCTCAAACACCGAACGACCTCGCCATGTTATTGTCATCTTTCTAACGGATCGCCACCACAACCCGAGAAAACATATTAACCAATTAGATCACGGGGTGAAGTGAAGCAGATGGCGGAGTCTGGTTTTAGAAAAGTCATGGAATGGCTTGATTTAAACTAACTGACGCTTAATGCGGAGAAGACAAAGTTTCTGCCGTTTACAGTATACAGGAACACACAAGCCTACCTTTACAGACTTAACAATTAGCTGTGATAATGTTTTACAGTTGAAGAAAGCCGAATGGGTGAAATATTTGGCGATCATATTAAATGGACACAAAACTTTAAAATGCTGACTCCACAGCGAACCAAATGAATTCATTCAGACTTCTGGCTGCAGCGAACCAGGAATATATAATTAATTCATTTAGACCAAGCAGGGCACTAAAACCCCGAAGACTTTGAAAATAAGAATCTAGAGTTCATTTGTGGCAGAACAGGATTGTATAGTTGAATGATTTAGACTTCAGGCGGTGCGTTGAAACTATCAAGACTTTAATGATGTTGACTGTAGCAGAACAAGAATGGATAGTTGATTCATTTAGACTTCAAGCAGTGCACTAAAACAACAAAGACCTTAAAAATACGGACTTCATACCAGGGCAATAATGTATAACTGATTCATAAAATTAATAAGAGCGTTTTAAACACTCACTTATATAGGCGGTAAAAGGTGCAGTAACATATGGTGATGTAGACATCAAAAACAACTTTTGAAAAAAATTTGTGAAAAATTGAAAAACATTTCCAAACAGCATCTAAATACTGTTTTAATCGAGATAACCATTTAAAAAAACAGTTAAATACACATGTTTAAATAGCAAAATTGAATATAAAATTAATAAGAGCATTTGAAACACTCAGTTCGTCATATAGCATCATTCTATGGAAGAGTCCAAGAAAAGTTGGTAGTGTTATATCAACAGCATCTAAATACTGTTTTAATTGAGATTAACATTAAAAACAAACAGTTATATACACATGTTTAAATAGCAAAATTAAATCTATTAAAACCATTAAGACTAAGAAAGCTGACTGCAGAAAAACATAAATGTATAGTTGATTCACTTGAACTTCAAGCAGCGCACTAAAACTACAAAGACTTTGAAAAAAAAATCCAGAGTTGATTCATTTACACTTCAAGCAGGGCATTAAAACCATCAAGGCTTTAAATATGGAGTCTATAACAAAACAAGTATGCAAAGTTGATTCATTGAGACTGCAAGCAGTGCATTAAAGCCATTAAGACTAAAAATACTGACTGCAACAGTACAATAATGTATAACTGATTCATTAGACTTTAAGCAGCGCATTAAAACCATCAAGTATTTAAAAATGCTAACTGCAGCAGAACAGGAATGTAGAATTAATTCAATTAGACCTTAGCAACTGCATTAAAACCATCAACACTTTAAAAAGGCGGACTATATCGCAACAAGAATGTATAGTTAATTATTATATAAGACGTCAAGCAGCGCACTGAAACCATCACGGCTTCAAGCAACTCATTAGAACCATTGTAACATTAAAAATGCTGACTGCAGCAAAGCAGTAATATATAATTAATTCTTTTAAACTTCAAGCAGGGCACTAAAACCCCAAGACTTTTAAAATGAGAATCTAGAGTTGATTTATTTACACTTCAAGCAGCGTCTAAAAGACTTACAAAATGCTGACTTCAGCAAGTATGTATAGTCGATTTATTAGACTCGTAAGCAGTGCATTCAAACCAACAATACTTTAAAATGCTGACTCCACAGCGAACCAAGTTAATTCATTCAGACTTCTGGCAGCAGCGAACCAGGAATATATAATTAATTCATTTAGACCAAGCAGGGCACTAAAACCCACAAGAATGCATAGTTAATTATTATATTATAATGCGTCAAGCAGCGCACTAAAACCCAGAAGATTTTGAAAATAAGAATCTATAGTTCATTTGTCGCAGAACAGGATTGTATAGTTGAATGATTTAGACTTCAGTCAGTGCGTCGAAACTATCAAGGTAAAAGGTGCAGTGACATATGGTGATTTAGACATCAAAAACAGTACTTTTGAAAAATATTGTAAAAAATTTAAAAACATTTCAAAACAGCATCTAAATACTGTTTTTATCGAGATTACCATTTAAAAAACAGTTAAATACACATGTTTAAATAGTAAAATTGAATAGTCTTTAAAAATGCTAACTGCAGCAGAACAGGAATGTAGAATTTATTCAATTAGACTTCAGCAACTGCATTAAAACCATCAACACTTTAAAAAGGCGGACTATATCGCAACAAGAATGTATAGTTAATTATTATATAAGACGTCAAGCAGCGCACTGAAACCATCACGGCTTCAAGCAACGCATTAGAACCATTGTAACTTTATAAATGCTGACTGCAGCAAAGCAGTAATATATAATTAATTCTTTTAGACTTCAAGCAGGGCACCAGGACCCCAAGACTTTTAAAATAAGAATCTAGAGTTGATTGTCACTTCAAGCAGCTCCTAAAAGACTTACAAAATGCTGACTTCAGCAAGTATGTATAGTCGATTTATTAGACTCTAAGCAGTGCATTCAAACCAACAAAACTTTAAAATGCTGACTCCACAGCGAACCAAGTTAATTCATTCAGACTTCTGGCTGCAGCAAACCAGGAATATATAATTAATTCATTTGGACCAAGCAGGGCACTAAAACTCCGAAGACTTTGAAAATAAGAATCTAGAGTTCATTTGTGGCAGAACAGGAGTGTATAGTTGAATGATTTAGACTGCAGGCAGTGCGTTGAAACTATCAAGGTAAAAGGTGCAGTGACATATGGTGATTTAGGCATCAAAAACAGTACGTTTGAAAAAAAAAAAGTGAAAAATTAAGAAACATTTCCAAACAGCATCTAAATACTGTTTTAATCGAGATTACCATTTAAAAAAACAGTTAAATACACATGTTTAAATAGCAAAATTGAATATAAAATTAATAAGAGCGTTTGAAACACTCACTTCGTCATATAGCACCATTCTATGGAAGAGTCCAAGAAAAGTTGGTAATGTTATATCAACAGCATCTAAATACTTTTTTAATCGAGATTAACATTAAAAACAAACAGTTAAATACACATGTTTAAATAGCAAAATTAAATCCATTAAGACTAAGCATGCTGACTGCACAAAAATATAAATGTATAATTGATTCACTTGGACATCAAGCAGCGCACTAAAACCACCAAGACTTTGAAAATAAGAATCCAGAGTTGATTCATGTACACTTCAAGCAACGCATTAAAACCATCAAGGCTTGAAAAATGCGGAGTCTATAAGAAAACAAGTATGCAAAGTTGATTCATTGATCCATGAAGACTAAGAATGCTGACTGCAGAAAAACATAAATGTATAGTTGTGCACTTGGACTTCAAGCAGCGCATTAAAACCATCAAGGCTTTAAAAACATTTCCAAACAGCATCTAAATACTGTTTTAATCGAGATTAACATTAAAAACAAACAGTTAAGATACACATGTTTAAATAGCAAAATTAAATCCATTAAAACCATTAAGACTAAGAATGCTGACTGCAGAAAAACATAAATGTATAGTTGTGCACTTGGACTTCAAGCAGCGCATTAAAACCATCAAGGCTTTAAAAACATTTCCAAACAGCATCTAGATACTGTTTTAATCGAGATTAACATTAAAAACAAACAGTTAAATACACATGTTTAAATAGCAAAATTAAATCCATTAAAACCATTAAGACTAAGAATGCTGACTGCAGGAAAACATAAACGTATAGTTGTGCACTTGGACTCCAAGCAGCGCATTAAAACCATCACGGCTTTAAAAACATTTCCAAACAGCATCTAAATACTGTTTTAATCGAGATTAACATTAAAAACAAACAGTTAAAATACACATGTTTAAATAGCAAAATTAAATCCATTAAAACCATTAAGACTAAGAATGCTGACTGCAGAAAAACATTAATGTATAGTTGTGCACTTGGACTTCAAGCAGCGCATTAAAACCATCAAGGCTTTAAAAACATATCCAAGCAGCATCTAAATACTGTTTTAATCGAGATTAACATTAAAAACAAACAGTTAAAATACACATGTTTAAATAGCAAAATTAAATCCATTAAAACCATTAAGACTAAGAATGCTGACTGCAGAAAAACATAAATGTATAGTTGATTCACTTGGACTTCAAGCAGCGCACTAAAACTACCAAGACTTTGAAAATAAGAATCCATAGTTGATTCATTTACACTTCAAGCAGCGCATTAAAACCATCAAGGCTTTAAAAATGCGGAGTCTATAACAAAACAAGTATGCAAAGTTGATTCATTGAGACTGCAAGCAGTGCATTAAAGTCATTAAGCTTAAAAATACTGACTGCAACAGTACAATAATATATAGCTGATTCATTAGACTTTAAGCAGCGCATTACAACCATCAAGACTTAAAAAATGCTAACTGCAACAGAACAGTAATGTAGAGTTAATTCAATTAGGCTTCAAGCACTGCCTTAAAACCATCAACACTTTAAAAAGGCGGACTATATCGGAACAAGAATGCATAGAAAACCGACTGCATTAGGGATAACTAAAAAATGGATATCTCTGTTGCCACCATTTGTTAACGTGTTATCGGAGGAAAATTAAGGATAACTCAAAAACTACTGGTCAGATCCTGATCAAATTGATACAGGACCACACCAACATGTTGCTATATACAAACATAGCGAATTAGGAAAATGTAATATCAACATATAAAAATAAGACATATGATACACAGCACATAGAGCACTGTAATATTTTATAAGCGTATTAGGAAAATTTAAAAAAATATATATTTTAAAACATCGTGAACTAGGAAAATGTAATATGTGAAAATGAAAGAACAAACGTTTTACTATACATAGCACACTAATGTTTTTTTAAGTGTGATATTAAGAAAATTTAGTACGAGGACCAACTCTTATTCTGAATTGAGATAGCATATCGCAGCGGTGTATAAGTCCATTTAGAACTTTGTAAACAAAACATAGGTCGAAGTGAATACACCTAGTAGGAATGGAATTTAGACCAAAATAAGAACAATAAACTGTAACTATAATGATAAAAAGCACGTGGAATTTGCGTAACCCAGAGTTTTAACAATTCTTCGCTGAACTTTTTTTAAATTCTATCTCAATATGCACAGAACAGTGAGGTGACGAAATCACTGAAAGTAATCAAATAAAGACCATACAGTTGATGAGTAGAGGATGGTCAATATACGGGCACTGTCAAAAAGATTAGTGATTCTAGTTATCAAACCCAACATTCTCGCAGCCCTTGAAATAACGGCATCAATGTGAAGTGACATCCTAAGCTCTGAAACAAACTTGACACCCAATCACGAACAGTATCAATCCACCTCACGGAGATGCCATCTGTGAGATAATCAGAATCTGCAGTGGTAAACAATGCAATTCTTTTTCAGTGCTTGTACATTTTTCTTCTTGAATATCTTAGCTTCTAATTTACTTTGCAAGGCTTTTACTTCCAACGCTATACGAGACATCTATCACTCTGGTTTCTCTTTTAAATAATCTTGCTGCTCAATTTTCAAAAGTTTGCTAATCACTGGATACAGAGTCCCATGCTGTTCTAAAACAATTGTACTTGGGCGATAAACTGCCTATTGGGCAAGTTGCACTGTGGCAATATTTTCATCGACATCTTTCAGTTGCTTTACTAACTTCAGTAAGGCTTTCGACAGAGTAGCGCACCATTTACTGCTATACAAACGTGAACGCAGTGGAATTTGTTGCCGACGACTAGAGTGAGTGCAGGCGTTTCTGACTGGTCGCAGATTCTCCGTTAGGGTGGTGGCGAGTCATTCTGGTTGGATTCCTGTTGCTAGTGCAGTGGGATTCGGTCCTAGGACCGATTCTGTTTTTTATTTACACTGCAGATTTACTTCCGTTCACTCTGCAGTACTCATGGTGCCTATGCTCACAGCTGGAAGCTGTTTGGGTATCTGACTACATCGGGTAATATGCTCCAAGGATCTGGATGCAGTCGTGACCTGGACAGAAGTTTGACAGAACAAGCATATACGAGGACGGCTTATGACTATTTCAAGGACTGCCTGTAAGTTGTCGCAGCACAATATTTATGAAACTGACAAAAAGGCGGTATAAGAAAACAATTAAATTGCTTATTCTACACAGCCTATTAATACTGTGATTTATTTTACCAAATATGAAGTGATAAGGACGCCCCCTTACTTCAAAACAATACATATAAACTAGCATAAAAAAACAGGAACACTTTTTACATGTTTTCAACAAAACTGAAAAGAAAATCAAATAAGAACATCCAAAAAAAAACACAATTTGTAATAATTTTTTTAATATGGTTGCAGTTTGCTTATATTATCTTACTTATCCAGAGTCCAGCTTTCCATCACATACATTACAATGTTACATACATATAACTTTTTTCAATATCTTCAACAGAGCCCAGTATTTATTTTGAAATATGCTGCATACATATGAATTCAAAGGACATACAATATTGTACAAATTAATGGATTTATTGGTGTTCTTGCATAAGGCAATACCCTGGTCATTTGTTAGTGCCCAAAGCATTAAAAGTATAACCTTCAATTCTTGTTACATCCCGTACTGATTTTACATTGTTATTTGGCAGCAATATTTATTTTTCAAAGTTTTGCCTATCCAAGACTGGCATTATTGAGTATGTACGTCAAACTACCACAATCACGGAACAGAAAACAATGTCGCATTTAGTGAACACATGTCGATGCCACAGAGATATTGCTAGTAAGACTGAGGGGTGAGTAAGAGAGCAGCAAGCGACATGCAAAAAAGAAAAACAGAGTCCGTTGAAGAGTGAAGAATGAACAACTGGAGGAGAAAAACGAATAAGACACAAAAGGTGGAAAATAAAGCACAATCTGCTCAGACTTAGTAGCTGCAGTAGCTATATATGACTCAACTGTTCATAGAAGGCTTTGAGAATATTGTAGAAGAGCCAACCCACTACAAAAGAACCAACTCTTCTAACTGGTCGTATAAAGAAACAGGGACTTCTCTAGGAAAAAAAGAAAAACCGGGTCAGTTGCAGTGACAAGAATGGACATCTCGAGGAGAAAAGGGAATAAGACATCAGAAATGGGAAATAAGGCACAATCTGCCCAGGCTTTAGAAAAGATACCACACTACAACAGAAGCAACTTTTCTAACTGGTCGTATGAAGAAACGGGGACGTTTTTAGGAAAAAAAAAAAGGGAAAACAGAGTCAGTTGAAGTGACAAGCTACTAAAGTAGAAAAAGGAATAAGACACAAGAGATGGAAAATAAGACACAATCTGTCCAGAGTTAGGAGCCGAAGTAGCTATATAACTCAAGTGTCCATAGAAGGCTATGAGAATATGGTAGACGAGCTATCCGACTACAAAAGAAGCAACTCTTCTTACTGATCATATGAAGAAACAGAGACTTCTTAAGGAAAAAGGAAAACGGTCAGTTGAAGTGACAAGAAAGAACAACTGGAGGAGAAAAATGAATTAAGACACAAGAGATCGAAAGAAAGCACTTAGTGGCCAAAGTAGTTATTTTTGTCTTAACTGTCCGTAAATGCCTTTAGAATATGGTAGAAGAGCTGTCAGACTACAAAAAACGCAACTCTTCTAACTGGGCGTATAAAGAAACAGGCACTTCTCTAGAAAAAAGGGGGAAACGGTCAGTTGAAGTGACAAGGGGCAACTAGAGGAGAGAAAAGAATAAGACAAAAGAGATGGAAAATAAGGCACAATCTGCCCAGACTTAGCAGCCGCGGTAGCTATTTATGAGTCACACTGTCTGTATAAAGCTTTTAGAATATACTAGAAGAGCTGTCAGACTACAAAAGAAGCAACTCTTCTAACTGGTAGTATAAAGAAACAAGAGACTTCCCTAGAAAAAAATTGTAAACAGGGTCAGTTGAAGCAACAAGAATGGACAACTGGGTGAGAAAAAAGAATAAGAAATGGGAATAAGGCACAATCTGCCCAGACTTAGTGGCTAAAGTAGCTATTTATGAGTCAACTGTCTATAGAACGCTTTTAGAAATGGTAAAAAAGATATCAGACTACAAGAGAAGCAACTCTTGTAACTGGTCGTATCAAGAAACATTGACTTCTCTAGAAAAAGGGTATCAGTGTCAATAGAAGTAAGAAGCAACTGGAGGAGAAAAGGAATTAAGACACAAGAGATGGAAAATAAAGCACAATCTGCTCATACCTATGAGCCGAAGTAGCTACACATGACTCAACTTTCCATAGAAAGCTCTTAGAATATAGTAAAAGAGCTATCAGACTATAAAAGAAGCAGCCCTTCTTACTGGTCATATGAAGAAACAGAGACTTCTTAAGAAAAATGGAAAACAGGGTCAGTTGAAGTGACAATGGATAACCGGGGGAGAAAAAGGAATAAGACATAAGAGATATGAAATAAGGCACAATCTGCTGAGACTGAAGTAACTATTTATGGCTTAAGGTATTTAGAATATCATAGAAGAGATACAAGACTACAACAAAAGCAACTGTTCTAACAGGTCATATAAAAAACAGGGACTACTCAAGGAAAAAAAAAAAGAAAGCGGTCAGTTCAAGTGACAAGAATGGCGAACTGGGTGACAAAGAATAAGGCATAAGATATTGGAAATAAGGCACAATCTGCCCAGACCTAGTGACCGAAATAGCTATTTATGACTCAACTGTCCACATAAGGCTTTTAGAATATAATAGGAGAGATATTAGACTATAACAGAAGCAACTCTTCTTACTGGTCATATAAAGAAACAGGGATTTCTCTAGAAAAAGAGAAACAGGGTCAGTTAAAGTGACAAGTAACTGGAGGAGAAAAAGGAATAAGACACAATAAATGGAAAATAAGACACAATCTGCTCATACTTAGGAGCTAAAGTAGCTACAGATGAGTCAACTGTCCGTAGAAGGCTTTTAGAATATAGTAGAACAGCTATCAGACTAGACAAGAAGCAACTCTTCTTAGTGGTAATATGAAGAAACAGGGACTTCTTAAGAAAAAAAGGAAAACAAGGTCAGTTAAAGTGACAAGAATGGACAACTGTGGGAGAAAAGGGAATAAGACATAAGAGATGGGAAATAAGGCGCAATCTGCCCAGGCTTAGTGGCCGCAGTAACTATTTATGGCTCAACTGTCCATAGAAGTCTTTTAGAATATCGTAGAAGAGATATAAGACTACAACAGAAGCAACTCTTCTAACTGGTCATATAAAAAAGCAGGGACTTCTCTAGAAGAAAAGAAAGGAAAGAAAACGGTCCGTTGAAGTGGCAGGAATGGGCAACTGGAAGAGAAATGTAAGACACAAGAGATGAAAAATGACACACAATCTGCTTAGAGTTAGTAGCCGAAGTAGCTATATATGACTCAACTGTCCATAGAAGGCTTTTAGAATATAGAAGAGCTATCCGACCACAAAAGCAGCAACTCCTATAACTGGTCTTATGAAGAAACAGGGACTTCTCCAGACCAGGCAATACTCCAGCTGGAGTATTTAAGAGTGGAAAAAGGTCTTATTTACAGAAGAGACTCACTTTTTAAGGGACAGCAATCCAAATTGTTCAGCAGACCTGCGAATGAACCATCAATCCCAATTCACATTAACTAACCTGTTAAACATTGACATTTCCTTTTTGAGTCTTGTTTATTTTAATAGAGGTGGTGTCTCTGGTGCCGATTGAAAAGGTGAAAATTCCAGAATACAGATTATTGGAAGAGTATTTGAACATAGAACCAAAGAATGTCACCCCGGGGCAAGCAAACTTTCAACAAGCTCCGCTTTCTGCCACACCAGACTCAACTGAAAGCTTGTGTACAATTTGTAAGGTTAGACTGCAAAAAACAATTACACTCCAAAAAAAAAAACAGTCAATTTCAAAAGGAGTGAAAGTAGTTAATAGTATGAAGAACGATGAAGAAGATCAAATTTTCCATTAATTAGTGTAATATTATCAAATTATTATACAATAAATAAACGATAAACGAAATTGCCTAAGATTCCACTAAATTGCACAGATGTAATAATATTTTTTATCCCATTGTCATTCTTGTTCTTAAACAGCACTTCGTTATAAAATTGCAGTTTCTGGATCGTATATAGGCCAGCCTGGATACGGGGTTGCCTTTTATATTTCGGGACTTTGTGCTGCCGTCTACGAACTGACGATATATTTACTCAGAACACGTACAAACGCTATTTGTTTTGTTTACAGTCACTTGAAAAGTTCATATCGTCCAAAAAAATTGAATCAAATTTTGTGAGAGTCATCCAAAGTCGGTTGTTATTCAGAAAAACATTAATGCAGTGTGTGCAATGATATTGCAAAATCGTTATGTGACTCATCATGAGACTGAGGTATCCTTGGACATTAGTGGGACCAGCATGCTTTCAATATTACATGAACATTTGGCTGCAAAAAGAAATTGTTCGCACTGGGTCCCACATAATTTGACAATCGCTCAAAAACTAACTCG
This sequence comes from Tillus elongatus, assembly GCA_964006375.1. Lineage (NCBI taxonomy): Eukaryota > Metazoa > Arthropoda > Insecta > Coleoptera > Cleridae > Tillus > Tillus elongatus. The sequence goes on from OZ023271.1 coordinate 187,520, forward strand.
TTTCAATTAGTCGCAAGAAATGCTCAAAAAATTCGATCACGGTGCTTTAAAACATGTGTATGACACTGAGACAGGTGACAAATTGTGGACCTATATGTATGAGCCCGAAAGTAAGCAGACTGTATGGATCTTCCAAGGCGAGCCAAGCCCAAGAGTCTGCTGGAAGCACTTCGATATAAATGGTCGCCGTTTTTCCAGAAAAACTAAAATGTCTCAACCATACGATTGATGCAATGTAGAACGGTCAATTATGGATGGTTCACAAACATTTGTTTACCACAGGTCTTCAGATAACTAAGGAAAACCAACCCCCGAAGACGGATTATTCGCAACCATGATAATGCGAGCTCTCACACATTGGCTCGAACTAGCGATTTTTTGAGCACTCAAAACGTCTATTTGATGAGTCATCCACTGTATAGTCCTGACTTGGCACCCAATAACTTTTTTTATTCCCGAACATCAAAAGAAATTGTGAGGTCCAAGTTTTTCGACACCCGAAGAAGCGGTTGATGCTTTCAAAATGCATGCTTTGGAGACACTTCCATTGGAGTAGAGAAAGTGCTCTGCAAATTGGTTCACACACATGCAAAAGTGTATTGATCTTCATGGAGAATATTTCGAAAACCAATGAAGCCATTTTCGATGATAAATATTTCTATTGTTCTCTAATCCCAAAATATAAAAGGCAACCTCGTATAAGTAGGAAAGGTGAAAAAGTAATGTTAAAGTTACAGAAATTCTCACAATCAGAAATTTTTGTTACAGAAGTTCTCAGAATCAGAAATTTTTACTAGAATCACATTTAATATTTCCATATCAAGTTTAGCTTTACCCAGTGCCTTTTGTCTTTTCCAACTATGTACAGTCTGTAGTATCTGTGTACTCTTCTGAATTTGGACTGTCCATCGATCGTTTTAAGCAACAACTGTTACATACCTTTTTCTTCTGTACACAAATTATAACCTTATTGGAAATATCTGGGGAAAAAAAAAAATTACACTTTGAAATTGATCTAGCTATGATGAATCTTATAAAATATAAGTTTTGGTTGCAAAATAGAACAAGAATCAGAAACATGAACGAAACAAGTAGCTGACACTAAGTCTGACTTTGGATTGTCAAAAACTTTTGGGGTAGCACCTATTTAAAATTGTATTTTAGCACAGCCAGTGTTTCATTCATTGTCTTATAATATAAAATAAATAAAAATATCTTACTATCTAGGAGAACATTTTATAAAGAATTAATGTCCCTACTGTGTAAGCTATCTGTTAAACCCCTTTGTAACCTTCAATTATTTCATCCAATTTTTAGTCCATTTTTTAGGAACTGAAAAATTCGTTCCTACTGTCAATTATATCAATTATTTAAAATCTTAAAAGAGTATTCGCTGCACCATTGTGAGTCTCTGTACAAGCTTTTTGTTTTTAATAACACTGTGCCACGTGGGGGCAGCATACAATATCTGCGACATTGCGACACTCATTAACAGTCTCCTCTTTGATGCCCTGGGACCTTCGATGTTGGGTAGTAGTCTAGTTAGGGCAACAACTGTCTTTTCGGCTTTCTGAGCCACTTGGTTAACCTGCTCAGCGAACGTTAGCTTGGTGTCCAGCCAAACCCCTAGGTATTTGATTGATTTTTTCGGCAATACGTTGCTTCCCTCTACAATAAATTGGATGGAAGCCATTTTCCTCTTAGGTGTAAGTATGACTGCTTCCGTCTTTTCAGGGGCCAGTTCGAGTCGTTTTGCTCCCATCCAAGCTGTTACAATTTTCAGTGCCTTGTTTGCCGTGCTCATCAGTAGCTCTTCGGTCTTGGCAACCACTACCACAGCCACATCATCTGCGAAGCCCACAAGAGTCACCCCCGCGGGTAGCGCCATCCTCAGCAGTCCATCGTACAGCAAGTTCCACAGTGTGGGCCCAAGGACCGAACCCTGCGGAACGCCACTGCTCATTCGCCTACTCGTTACAGATTCCCCAGCTTCCAGGATTATTTCTCTTTCTGACAAGTATGATGCTATAATGTTGATCAAACCTTCGTCGATTCTTCGCTTTCTTAGTTCTTCCAGTATTTTCTGCCACGACGCGCTATTGAAAGCATTTCTAATATCCAAAGTTATCACTGCACAAAGTCTTCGGTATTTCCATGAGTAGGCAGCGGCCTCCCTGGCGATGGTTAACACTTCGTTGATAGCGTCCGCAGTCTGTCGGCCCACTCTAAAGCCATATTGTCTCTCTGCCAAGTCTCCTGTTCGTTCAATCTCTCTCTTCAGTCTCGCCAATATGAGGTGTTCATATAGTTTGCCTTCTACATCGAGCAGGCAGATGGGTCTCCGCGACAGTCCGTGTGCTTTGGGTATCAGCACCAGTTTGGCCCGTTTCCACCTTGTCGGGAAGTAACCTTCGGCTGCCAAGTGGTTGTAGACAGACAAGATGAGTTCCGGTCTTTCCTCCGCGACTACTTTCAGTATCTCTGAAGGGATGTATCCTGGTCCAGGTGCCTTATTTATTTTAAGCTTTTTGACGGCTACTAACAGTTCTTCAGGTGTGAAACTTGTAATTCCTCCATCGCGCACCCGCTGCCACACTACTGGGTCGTGGGTAGGGAAGAGACGGTCGACAGCACTCTCCACCATGGGCATCGACATCGTACACAACGGGTATCCAAACATTTTTTTGGTGACGATTTTATATCCGTCTCCCCAGATGTCCCTGTCGACCTGGTTACACACTGCTTTCCAACTGGCCCTTTTGGCGTCTCTAATACCGGATTTTAGCGCCTTTTTTGCATTTTTATATTCTTCCCAGAGGCGTTGTTTCTCTTGTGGTGGGATTCTTCTGGAATTCCTAGTATATTTCCGTCTTTTAAGAACACATTCTCTTCTCATCTCGGCAATGCTGTTACTCCACCAGTATACTGGTGGCTTTCTCATCTTGATTTTGCGCGGCATGACCTTGTCACAAAACTGACCAAGCAGTGCAGAAAAGGCTTCTGCCGAAGGTACCAGTTCTTTTTCAGCTGTTTCGGCTATCATACGCTGTAGCTTTGGTCTGTCCAATTTCTTTATCTGCCAACCCTTGGACTGTTGGTGACCTCTTTGGGCCCTCTTCTGTTCAGCGATTTCAAACATTACGTAGTTATGGTCGCTCAGCGATTCATTTTTGCTGACCTCCCAGGAGATAGTTCTGTGTTGTACATCACAGGTGCACAAGGTGAGGTCCAAGATGGAAGTGTAGTCTTGCCTCTGAAAAGTTGGTTCATCGTCCTTGTTCAAAATGCAAAGATCGTTGTTTGCGATCCACTCAGTCATTTTCCGGCCTCAGTCATCTGCAAAGTCCAAGTCCCACTGTGGTGACTTCGCGTTGAAATCGCCTGCCACGATGGCTGCCCGATTTCCCCGCCTCAAACGACTTTCTACCTCGTTAAGGGTCTTCTCAAGCTGCTCAATATCCTTGTTCCCGGAAGCATACACGCTGTACACTTCCAATGTTGGTGTAGTTACATATGAGAAACCATGGCCCCAGCCTTGACCTTCAACCACTATTTTCGGGTTTAGGACTTTTATGGCAGAGTCCAATTCACTGTCGAATATCCAGTCTTGCCTATCTTTTATTGCTCCCAGGTTTGGTTCACTAATGATTATCATATCGGCATTGGTGTCTCTGGCGGTAGTTAGTGCCAGGTCGTGTGCGGGACGACTTCTATTTCTATTAATTTGAAGTACCTTCATTTTGAGCTTCACGTGTAACCAGTTCTATTACCTCTTTTCTCCTTCGTGGTGTCTTGGTGGTCCTGTCTACCCTCCCGACAGAGCCATTTTTCCTCTTCCGCATTTCCTGTATCAGCATTCTATACTCCGGGCACAGCATTTCGTTGGCCATATGTCCCTTTTTCTTGCATGCTCTGCATATTGCTTCGTTAGAGCAGTCTTTTATAGAGTGTCCGTCATCACCACATTTGAGGCATTTACCTTTCATATACTCCTCCGACGTGCACGTTTTTGCTATGTGTCCATACCTTTGGCACTTGTAGCATTTAGGGGGGCTATCTTTTCAACCACTCTACATCTGGACCAACCTATTTTTAGTTTTTCTTTTGCCAGCAGCAAATTTGCATCTTCAATTGGCATTTGTATATTCGCGTACTGCATCCCTCTTGTGTTGGCTTTTGAGGACATTGTGACTGCAACCTCGTCGTCTCTTAGGTTAGTGTTCCCTAACTCTGCCATAATTGCCTCTTGCACCTCGTTTGCCGTTGTGTCGTTATCTATGTCCAGTATTGCAATGTTACGCCTGTTTTTGTGCAATTGAACAACAGCTATAGCCTTCATCTTCTCTTGCACTTCTGCCCTGAGAATTTCTCCGGCGTTATTTTTATTCTCAGCGATTTTCAGTCTCACATACCCTTCTTTGGTTTTCTCGACGCTATGGATTTTAACTTCGAATTTGTCGATCTCAATATTTTTCTTCATTTCTCTTAGCAGATCTGCGTATGATTTTTCCTCCGTCGTCGGTTTAACCAAGATGGTTTCGTTTCTTCTTTTCTTTCGACTGCTTTTTCGTCCTTGTATCCCGGCCAAATATAGTATCCGAGTTGACTCCTCTGAGGATCCATCCTCATCCCTTATTACACTGTTACTTGTTGTATATACAACTTTTCCTGGATTCACCTTCTTCTTTATTATGCTTTCGATGTGGGGCTGTATCTCGCTCAACCGTTTTATAAGTGCATGACCTTACTCTACCTCGTTGTCCACCACGACTACTAAATCTCCCTCTCTGGCCGCCTGTACTACCCCTTCCGTTGTTATCTTGCTGGTTTACCTCTTCCGGCCATTTTTCCTCCATTAGAACCTCAACCTCGCTTATGTCTGTCTCAAGTGCAATATCCGAAAAACTGGTTATTCTATCCTCAATTTTAGTTGGTGAGTCCCTTTGTTCTCTCATCTCTCCCACTTGTATGCCCATATCTCTGGTTTCCTTTGTACAGCATGCGGCATCGATTTTTATTGTTTTGTCTCCCTTCACACCCTTATTGTCTGCTACATCTAGAAGCTCTTGCAGCCATTTTAGCATATCTTCACGCATGATGTGCCCCATGTGCCTACTTAGTTTCTCTGCTGCTTCCTTAATTTCAGACTTTGGTTTGTAAGAGTTCCCAAGAATCTTGCTGAGGTTCTTGGTAGCAGTTCGCAAGCCCTCTAGGTTTTGCAAGAAGCTCTTCTTCCGTCTCTCATCCTCCTGCTCCTCTCTATCATTCTTCTCGTCTAGGCCCTCTATTTTCCTCTTTTTGGTTTGGCTTAGTGGGGTCTGATCGTAACTCCTAGTTTCTTCAAAGCGATCTGGTAATGACGTACAAGAAATAGTTCTTTCAAACTTCGGTGGTTTCCTTGCCATCCTATTACTTCGTTCAAACGGGTGGTTTTCCTCGTTGGGTCTATGCTCCTGTGTTTCATTCCTGCGGTTGCTGTCTGACGATCGGGAGTGGCCCGCCTGGCTACCTTGAACCCCGACCGATACTGGGCCATCCGAGAAACCCTGCACCGTAGTCTGTTTTCCATTTTCATAGCTCATTTCATCATCCATATTAAATCCATCCGGTAGGAGAAAGAAAAAGCTGAAAGATGAATGAACCCTAGCCCTCGGTTAACCTAATAGCTTCGGGTTCGGAAAAGAATAAGAGTTGGCCAAGGGAGGCCAGGGTAGGAAAGATCAAAGAGAGGAGTGAGTCCCAAGACTAGTTGAAACAAAGACTCACTCAGCTGGGTATCCCCCATGCTCGCCACGCACATATTGTCAACAAGCATATATATATATATATATATATATATATATATATATATATATATATATATATATATATATATATATATATATATATATATATATATATATATATATATATATATATATATATATATATATATATATATATATATATATATATATATATATATATATATATATATATATATATATATATATATATATATATATATATATATATATATAGTACACCGAATTTAATAGAAAATAGACCGTGAACACACAAACTCGCTTTGCGATCAGGAATCAACTGATCAACTAAGTAATTTCGGTAGCCTTCATAAACTGAAAAAAAGTGCATACAGAATGTTTAACAGCTGTGTCTTTTTCAATAAAAGTTTATTTTGTTCCTTCCTGCAATGCCACCCATGCATTCACGGATGAGATCAAGTGGAAAAAGATAAGAGCAATTAAAATTTATGATCTTAAGATAAACATCCCGGATATAAATCTTTCTTAGCGTTCCTATTTTAGTGGAAGTGGCATGTTCGGAGATTAATAGGAATGCATCATAATAAAATAGGCAATCTGTAACAGTTTATTCTGCAAAATAGATACTACTAAGCTACCTACACGTTATATAGGCAGACCTGTACTTAGATGTTCGTTGGTTTTTATTAGGGATATTTATTATATTTGTGTGAGGAAACGAAAAAAATTGAAATTTCGATCCATTCATGATTTGAAATTTTGATCAATTTCTCAACATGGATAATCTGCACACGAGTAATGGTGGGTATACTGTACTTATTGAATCTAAAGGAGAACTGCAGCAGTGAGTCTGAGGACAACAACAAATAAAATGAATCTGTATGAATGCAGAGGAGACTAAAGTTATAGTGTTTGATTAAGAGCAAATTCGGGCTTAACCAGACGTCCTAACAAAATCGAGGAGCCAATTATTTCCCACAAGAAGTGAAGCTAGCTGGTGACAAAAATCTGAAAAGCGAGAAGGCCTAATCAATCGATGGCCAACTTCTGAAAGCCCAACCAAATGAGGCTTAACCTAACGAGGCCCCACACACGGGAGCCAAATAATTACTTGAAACACTCTTTTTCCATGCAACAAATAATTATGATGCAATGCCAGCTGGAAGATGAGTAACACTCAAAGCTCTATACATACAATTCCCTACACGCTCCTAAAAGCACAAAACAAGACCCTCGGACAGGGAACGCCATTGTCAACCAGAAGTAGATAGCCTAAGTACCTAAGCTCCTTCATACAAAAATTACACTTGTCCCTACTCAATGTAATTCCAGCTTTAGTGAATCCAGCTTCAGTGAGACGAGATAACACCTCAGAAAGAATGCCCATATTCTCTTAGAAAGTCTGAGTTACCAGAACTATGTCATCAAGATAACAAAACACGTGGGGTTCTAAATCGCAACCTAAAACTCTTCGATTAGGCGCTGCCACGTAGCCGGTGAATTTGACAAGCCAAAGGGCAATCTCTTATATTGGTAATGACCTTTGAACACTGAAAAAGCTATAAGAGGCCTAGATTCCTCAGCAACCTTGATCTGGAAAAAGGAGGATTTTACGTCCAAAGTCGACAGAAAACTAGCATTGCGCAACCTATCCAAAATAGAGTTAATTGGAGCTTGGGATAGTCAACGCAAAATCTAAAAGTACCATCACGTTTCCTGACCATTACAACAGGACTAGACCATGGACATAGTCTAAAACATGTCTGATCCTAGACTCCGATGCGGCCGCCCGTGATGAAGACGAGAGTCGGTGCCCACTAACGCTTTACCCCGTTTCCCAAAGATGAACTAGTACACTTAGGACAAGATCTCAAAGTATGAGTGGGGGTACCACACCTGTAGCAATGTTTTCTGCGTGGTCTATCGTAGTCAACAGCTCTATGGCCTGAGCCTTGAAAGTTCCAACACACGATGTCCAACTGAGCCGAGGAAACCGAAACTGGGTCATTACTAATGTAAGCCAAGCCCGGCTCCATCATCCCTAACCTACCATGAGTCGGAGGAGTAAATGTTTCTATACTCTCCTTTCTAGCCTCCAGCTTTCTACCCAACTCCAACAGATGATTGACCGATTCTACACTGACAAGACCCAACTGGCTGATAAAAGGGAGAAATATTCCTCAACAAGATATTGAGGCGCGTCTTCTCACCAACCGATATCGTCGACCTGTTGAACATGTTGTCCATGATAGCCAGGACACACTCATATTCTCGGTCGGACCCTGAGTCCTTCTCCTGATCTCATTGGAGAGTTTATTGTTATAATCTGCAGGCTGGAATTGCAGACGAAGTTCAGACACTAAGCCTGACAAGTTGACACCTTCCACTTAATAAACCGATACCAAATTAAGGCTTTCCCTACAAACAAATCAGAAGCAGAGTGAAGTAATTGCTCCCTGGATACATTCCTGGAAATTCGCAGCTCTTCTATCTCTTCTAGAAAATCATTTAATTTCATTCGAGACGTATCACCAGTGAATTTAGTAAAGTTCCACTTGGACATGGGCACACCTCGAGGCTGGACAGCTACTGGGGTTTCTCGAATAGAAGCGTTATTTGCTCATCTGAAGAGTCCTCAGATGCAGAAGCAACTGAATTTTCAGCACCACTAAGAAGATTCGCTTCAAGAACGCTGGTAACCTCAGGCCGCAAGAACCTAGAACGCCTCCTGGCCTTGGACCTCAACCATAAACGCAACTCCAAAAGAGAGGCCTGAAAATTAGTACGCTGGTTCCGTTCCTCGTCCGTAGTTGCTATGGACCTTCCTGCACTACCAAAATAATGCAAAAGTTTGGTGGATATTTTTAAATAAGATGGTGATGTATCAGAGTCAGAGAACGTGCCAACCATAGTCCTGATTTCTTCCATCTTAGCTGTCAAAACGTCACTATCGTCGTCAAAGGAACAGGGATGCTTCGGATACTTCATACATGAAAAAGGACCTCAACCTACTCCTCATCTCCTGCACAGTAAGATCGTCCACACAGCTCCTACACTTCAATTCATATTCCAACTCTGAACGTTCAAGTCGGTTCACGTCCAATTTCCCCTCCATATTTACAAGAAAAAAAAAACAAAAAGAATCAACAACAACAAATCCCAAAGCGATTGACTAGTTAATATTTATTTCTCCAAATCTACCAAACACAAAGCAAGCCAGCAGACAAGCAAACAAGACTGCCCGAGACATTGGAGCAATAAGAGTACAACAAAGCGACCTAGCAAATTCGGGCTTAACCAGACGTCCTAACAAAATCGAGGAGCCAATTATTTCCCACAAGAAGTGAAGCTAGCTGGTGACAAAAATCTGAAAAGCGAGAAGGCCTAATCAATCGATGGCCAACTTCTGAAAGCCCAACCAAATGAGGCTTAACCTAACGAGGCCCCACACACGGGAGCCAAATAATTACTTGAAACACTCTTTTTCCATGCAACAAATAATTATGATGCAATGCCAGCTGGAAGATGAGTAACACTCAAAGCTCTATACATACAATTCCCTACACGCTCCTAAAAGCACAAAACAAGACCCTCGGACAAGGAACACCATTGTCAACCAAAAGTAGATTGCTGAAATCAAGCGACACAACCCATGTTCCGAGAAACACTGAATCTGCGGGGATAGATAACCCGCTATACCATCAAGAGTGTTTATGGTTGTATATAAGTCAGTTCTACTGGCGAGACTGCAAGCGAACAAATCTGCTCAGAATTCATGGGTTTAATCAAAAGTGCAAATTTATGACGGTGGTTGAAAATAAACTGTTACAGCGTATTTGAACAACCACTGTACATACTCTATAGGTCACAATCTTCGAGGTTTTAAAACAAATACAAATAATATAAAATAATACAATACAATACAAAAACAAATAATTTTCATGATGTTCTATTGTTATCACCTGTTAAACATTATAATTGTGTATATGCACACACAAATCGATAAAGATATATACAGATAGCCAAGCTGCAATAAATGCTCTTGGTTCCTACCATTGCAATTCAAAAACGGTATGGAGTTGTAAATCTGCCCTCACCGAACTGGGCAGCTGTAATGAGGTGTCACTGGTCTGGATATTGGGTCACAGGACCTCGATGGCAATGTTGTGGCCGACGCGCTTGCCAGGAGTGGTGCCCAGAGGGACTTTATCGGACCAAAACCGGTGCTGGGGATAACATCAAGCACAGCAAAACGCACCTTAAAGACCTGGACAGAATGAATGACAAACCAGCAATGGCAAAATCTGCTAGGATTAGCTCACTCTAAGGCGTTCATAAATGGCCTGTCTAAGTCAAGGGCTAAAAAACTTCTAGAGTTAAACAGACAACAACTGAGTACTCTAGTCGGCCTGTATACAGGGCACTGCCGCTTGCGTGACCGCACCCTTCACCGCGACCATAAGGTCTATTGTGACTCTCGCCTAATGGTTTATATTTCGCCTAACAAAGCCAGCCTCCTGCAGAGGTTGATAATTGCACCGTATTAGAGTCGGTCAGGAGACTGAGTGCCGGCTGTGTATGGAGAGTGACGAGACAGCAGAGCACGTACTGTGTTCCTGTCCTGCGGCAGACAGGACTAGAAACCTGCCCTTTGGCAAGACAAAGCTTGCTCCGGAAGATCTGGATCAACTTTCGCCCACAAAAATTATCAACCTCTGCAGGAGGCTGGCTTTGTTAGGCGAAATATAAACCATTAGGCGAGAGTCACAATAGATCTTATGGTCGCGGTGGAGGGACCGGTATGGCCCACTCACATTCAAACCTAACCCAACCTAACCATAGTCGCTGAATAAAGCTATTAGCAAACCATATGATGTGACATTGTAAATCAAGATGGTAGATGCGAGCCACCTCCGCTAAAATAGAGCCTTTAGAATACGGCGAGGTGTGCTAGGTGTGAACTTAAATGAAAACATGTCTAAACTGACATTCCAAAAAGAAGTACTACTAAAAAGTCGTACCAAATATTATAGTTACCTGAAGAAAGGGGCACATTTAAAGTTGGAAACCAGTTAAGCCAGGTGCCTAAATCACCGTCGTACGCGGGTAAATTAATTTTGGTAGCCTAACATTACAAGACCGAGTAGTGTGTAAGGACCCTCGTGATCCTGCAAGGGATCCTAAATGAGACATGGGTGGAGCTCGTGATGCCGACTGAGCTTGCAGAACTTCTGGCGCCAACGTGGGTGGCTTACCCACTTGGACCGCTTGTTCTCTAGAAACGTCATCTGGTCGAGGAGATTGACCGACAATATTTGGAGGTTGAGATAACAGATGATACATAGGTGTAGCTCTCGATGGCAAACGAGTTCACAGAACTTCTGGGGCCAACGTGGGTGGCTTACCCACTTGGACCGCTTGTTCTCTAGAAACATCATCTGGCCCAGAAGATTGACTGACAATATTTGAAGGTTGAGATAACAAATGATACATGGGTGTAGCTCTTGATGGCGAACGAGCTTGCAGAACTTCTGGCGCCAACGTGGGTGGCTTACCCACTTGGACCGCTTCTTATATAGAAACATCATCTCGTCCAGAAGATTGACCGACAATATTTGTAGGTTGAGATAACAGATGATACATGGGTGTAGCTCTCGATGGCGAACAAGTTCGCAGAACTTCTGGGGTCAACGTGGGTGGCTTACCCACTTGGACCGCTTGTTCTCTAGAAACAGATTCGCCCAGAAGATTGACCGACAATATTTGAAGGTTGAGATAACAAATGATACATGGGTGTAGCTCTTGATGGCGAACGAGCTTGCAGAACTTCTGGCGCCGACGTGGGTGCCTTCCCACTTGTCCGCTTGTTCTCTAGAAACATCATCTCGCCCAGAAGATTGACCGACAAAATTTGGAAGTTGAGATAACAAATTATACATGGGTGTAGCTCGTGATGCCGACTGAGCTTGCAGAACTTCTGGCGCCAACGTGGGTGGCTTACCCACTTGGACCGCTTGTTATCTAGAAACATCATCTCGCCCAGAACATTGACCGACAATATTTGGAGGTTGAGATAACAGATGATACATGGGTGTAGCTCTCGATGGCGAACGAGTTCGCAGAACTTCTGGGGCCAACGTGGGTGGCTTACCCACTTGGACCGCTTGTTCTCTAGAAACATCATCTCGCCCAGAAGATTGACCGACAATATTTGAAGGTTGAGATAACAAATGATACATGGGTGTAGCTCTTGATGGCGAACGAGCTTGCAGAACTTCTGGCGCCAACGTGGGTGACTTCCCACTTGACCGCTTGTTCTCTAAAAACATCATCTCGCCCAGAAGATTGACCGACAAAATTTGGAGGTTGAGATAACAAATTATACATGGGTGTAGCTCTTGATGGCGAACGAACTTGCAGAACTTCTGGCCCCAACGTGGGTGGCTTAGCCACTTGGACCGCTTGTTCTCTAGAAACGTCATCTCGCCCAGAAGACTGACCGACAATACTTGGACGTTGAGATAACCGCATGTGGAATGTGTTAATCTCGTGCATTGAGTCATCAATATGCTCCGTTGATTGCAACAAAGACTCAACATTATCCATCTCAGAAGCACCCAATAAAGCGTCTTTATTAGCACACATGAATTGGTCAAAAAGTATTAAGGAAAACTGATGAACCGCAGAGAATTTTTGTGCATGCTCTGGGTTTTTAA